>QTSX02001610.1:0-164703 GCA_014839935.2 Entomophthora muscae
CAACTAGTAGAGATTTATCATTTAGGGCTACAAGATAATCACATACCATTTTCTGCCAACTCAACCAAGACTTAGCATGAACTACTTAAGGCTAGGATTTCTGTTGTATGTTCAGATCGCCCCCTCCCGTAACACAACAGGCTTGACTTTGTAATGGCCAAGCACTAAATTGAAAGCTACCTCTGAGCAGAGATTGCCACCGGCTTCTTTGCCTTGGGTTTGGGGAAATCCTCGTTGACTCCACATTTGGCTTCAAGGGGAAGTCAGTCATGGGCCTAGATTTGTGCAGAACTGTCTGGGGGTTACCCCTGCAATTTTACCACCGCAAATATAATGATGGTATTGACACATGTAGTGGTTTTCGTATTTCCTATAAATTAGAGTATAATTCTTGATTTTATCTTTTGAAAGTTTACTCGCTATTTTTGGGATCTCTTTGTCAGGATTGACTACGCTATCTTGATGTTACCTGCAAATCGCATTATCTCCGCAAGATCTAACTGGTTTCACTTCTACTAATCATAGTCTATTCGAAGGAAATGGGGCTTTATCGTGTCCATGCATTTCTGCCATCATTCGCCCCACTCCTATACACGTCAGACTCTCATCCTCTCTATCCTCCTAAAGCACACAGCGCCTAAATCCAGCTATATACGCCTTGAATCATTCCAAATAACGTTTAATTACCCAAATTTGCGTTAGTTTTGTTGTTCACATCTAAGCTCTTTCTTTATCGCGAAACCTCTTGTTATCACATTTTCCAGGGAATTAAGGTACTATCCTTAATTTCCTAGTACAAAAGGTTGACCTACAAATTTCAATCTCCTCAAACTTTTTTTATAAAGGGTTCTCTGCTGCTTCTCTGGATGTCAACCCCCAAGCCGAACATTACACTTTAGTTTGGGTGTCACACATAATGGCTGCGGAGGTAGAGAAAAAATTTCGAGAATAAAACTGATAAAGGTATCTGTTGCGGGGCCTATCAAGGCCAACTGAAAATTTGATCGCCGGGAATACGACGTCGTCGTGCCACTGAACTAGTGCTAGAGGTGCTATTTATTATTGTTACTGGTCAATCTTTTATCCTGTATAAAATGTCGCTAGACTTGATAGTTTACGTAGCTGAATTTAGACTTCAAAAGAAATCCGTTAAGATGGCAGTCTTTTGGAAGTGAACATTCTCGAATAGTGGGGCCATAGTTTGGAAAGTTATCTGATCTAAAGCTTAGATGCAGATTCCTTTTAAGGCAAGCACATTATATATCATATCTTCAAAGGCCAAACTTGTCAAATATATTCAAACTAATAATATTGGCTTAAGATCGTATAGACATATTACTTTGTAAATATAAGCAATATACACTGCTTCTTTGATTTCAAGACGCTCGGGATGCAGGCATCATCTCCTTGGGCGTCAAGGAGTTAAAGACCGCACCGAATAATTTCCCAATCCCGGCTACAGCATACGGGAAGCAGCAGATTGGATTATTATTAACAGTAATGAAAGGAATCTAAAATATTGCCATACAAAGTGAGGCCACTCTAATTATCCATTCTCATTGGCCGGAGATAATAAAATTATAGCGTAGCCTCATGGAACATGTGATAATGCTGACCTTTAATTCCCGGATTAAATAGTTAGCAAGGAATCATCGTTAAATGATAATTTTAAAGATTTGTAGATCTTAAAAGTTCAAGCAAGTTTAAATATTAACGATGTTAACAGAAAAGTAAATTTGTAGATGTAATGTTTCACCACGAAGGGTTAATGCTATGCCTTAAAAGGATTGAGAATCTATATATTTCCTGGCGCTGCTATGGGGAATAAAAAGAAATCCTCTAATCGGACCTAGCCTGTCATTCCATAGCTTCGATCCTCCTTGCAAAGAATTCCTTCAGCTTCGTACGCCGACTTATAATAAAGATGAATACTGCACAGTTGTACCGTTTACCGGGCGAAAAAAAAACTTCTCTCTTTTTGCGGGGATCGGGTCGGCTCAACATCTCGCTCGGGCGCCGACAGATCTGCGTTGCAGTGTTACCCATGGGATAGTCGATGAGACAAGGTCAGTAACTTGCGTAACACTCCACCGGCCTCAAGGCCAGGCTGAATTGCGGTTACCATTCAGATCATTTGACATTTGTTTTGTTGAAAGAGTAAGGGCTATGCCATTACTAGGAACTCAAATCAATGGTTCAGCCTTCACTGTCTCTTCCTAGGATTGCAACTAGATTCCACTAAAAATTAGGGAATGGAATGAGGTCCACTTACTTCAGCCCTTTCGAATCTTATCGGGAGAAATGACTATGCCAGCCGGAGAAGTCTAGCTTTCAGATATGCGAGCAGACATTTGTCCAAATTCATCGACAGCTCATCATAATATTAAATCCAGAAATACGGGATAATACCTTTTTTGAAGAGCAGCGTCATGACCTGAGATATCGAATTCCTGGAACTGCTGGGAAACACCGTTCACAAGTTGCTCACACTGTGCCATTAAACCTGCATATGCCCTCATAACTTCCTTAATGTAAATCTACCCAAACCGACCGGCTGTTGACGCGCAAATCCCTTGATTGCCAGTCCACACCAATGCAAGAGTTTACCTGCTTTTAAAGTAGTTCTATTTACTAATGGCGTAAGTCAAGAAGTGCTTTGCATTGGTAACCCTGAGGATATGGTCCTCTCGATGGTTCAGCTCAATGGGAAGCTATAACCCCGCACCTAGTCAACCTATATTTCTCGTGCACGATTTTAACCTGCTCTACAGATGAAATCGCACAGAATACATTCAGCGAATTCACGTTGGTCAAAAAATCTATAGTTACTCCTCCCCAACTCTTAATCTCGAGTCGATACTATAGTTCATAAAGCTGACGGACTCTATCGGAACTCTGCTCTGTCTCAAAAAAGATCCATCACATATGTCACTTGTCATACACGAGAGGAGTACCTTTGTATCTTGGGCAGCTGCTTTGAAATATGTTTTTCAGTCTGTTAAAGAATCATAGATTCTTCGGTCATCATCATTCTCCCCTGAAATCTCACAAGCCTATCCTCCTGACACCGGTTCTCATTAAGCGAAGCCCGAATTCCTATTAGCTTATTGAGATCAATAGCTTTATAATCCCTGATTCAACTTGGAATACGGTCGTATCCGTCTGAATCCATTCTGGGAGAGCGCTTACGGGTAGGATTTCTGAGTTAGAAGTAAAAAAAGATTTACTCGAGAGTGCCAGCATCTTAAGTATGAAATGGAAAGCATAACCAAAGTTTCCGGGATGGCCATTATTATATATTGCCCTGTACACTACTAAAAGGGGTATGTTTTATATTTTTAAAATAGTGAGATATTTGATAGGTAAAATATCCTCTTTTAAAAGAAACACTAGTTTTCACGTTTTAAAGCCAAAACGTAATAGATTCTACGCGTCAAGAACAATCAATCAGATAAATAGTTTATTAAAAATAAAATAAAAAAGTGAGCTAATCATTCCTTAGATATTTTAAATTAGGATAAATAATAAAAACAAAAATATTCTTTTTTCGTTGACTTTTACAAGCCAAAGTTAAGTTAACCGTTGCCAACGTTAAGATAGAAAATAAATATAAGTTCAGGATCTTAGTTATGTAGGAAAGTTTTAGCAAAAGCCGACAGAAAACTTCTTAAAGTATTACAAAATATTTCTTTATTTCCAAAGAGATGATTATCAGCCTAATTTCGTTACAGGGTAGCACGACGACTTATTTTTTATGCAAGTAAGTTATTTGAGCCAGTATAGGAGCTAAAAGTACGCAATAATCTAAAAGTTTTAATTCAAGCTGAGATAATCAAGTATCGAATAATCTCTGTGCGATATTTAAGAAAATGAAATTTGACAACTGCAGATCTTTCGGGCTGAAGAATTCTTCAAAAACAAGAACACTCAGACAAAATGTTGATTTAGGTTGAGCCTTAATTTGTTCCATATCTTGTTCGAATTCACTTGATCTAGATTTTGGAGCCTCATGTGGATAATAATCAGAAATCTAGTTTCACCACGGTTCGCGGTCATCGGGCCGCTCACAGTCATGCCAGAATTGGGCTCCCAAGCACCAAATCCCCTATATTGTTAAGATGCTTTTTTGGAAAGAGATTTTCGGGAGTTTATAACCATACGTAATTAGCAAAATATTGTATTTTTTAAAATTCCTAAACTCTATGAATGACGGTTTTAATACCACTGTAGCTAAGCGAAACTTACCCCACCACTTGACATAGTTTAACATCTATCCAAATCAAACTGTCTCACTATAAAGTTTTAAATAGAATGGAAACCCTAGCCTAATATATTTAATCTTGCCAGATAAGATTTGCATCTCAACTAAGGTTTCCAGTTATTTAAGTTAGCTACTGTTAATCACTATTAGCTAATCAGTTATTTTTTTTAACTAGATTTAGTTCTGAGACATCAGTTACACAGTTAGTTCTTCAAAATTGAGTATAGGTAATGTTTCTACCTTTTCATTCCCATGCAGTTTAGAGGAATGTTGCTGGATCTGAGTGCCTGCTGTTTAATACACCTGTCTTAACTTCAAATTCGATCATTAACATATCACCTGCGAGCTCAGGTGGGGCAGGCCAATCATTACATCAACTATTTTTAACCAAGTTTTTAACTTTTTTTATTTAAAAGATGATATTTTGGGGAAGCTTGTAAAGAGTGTGTGGAGAGAGAGTTTTATTTGAATATTAGGTTGAGGTTCATAGCCAAATGGGATTGCAGCAGGGAAAAGATTGGCTCAATAGAAGGGGGATCATGGTGATTTGAAATGGCCAGGTCAGGAATTAGATGTACAGTAATACCTAACTACTACCAACACACTTACATCCAGTCATTGCCTGGTCTTGGCTAACCCACATATTACTGTTCGCTAGGGCCATCAACAATCATCCATGATTTGTCTGGAGAATTCAGCGGCTTCACCATCCCGTACATGACCAACTTCCTGGTTTAATTCAACTTAATTGCCACAGAAAAAGCTATACAAGTCTAATGTAGTATCCACAAAATATATTTTCTCTTCTTAATCCACATCTGAAGCTTCTCCGGCCATCGTTGGATTAGCGGGCAGGTCAACCGGGAATGGGCATGTTACCATCAAGTGAGTCATTGAGGAATAGATTGCGCCAACCTGGGCAGATGAATAATAAAGCATGGCCACTGCCACCGTCCAGAGGTCCTCTGACTCCCACAGAGTAGTAGGCCGGGCTCCGGAAGGTCATGCGCAGCACACAGGCGCAACATGGACTGCAGGTAGTTGACTGTGTATAGAGCGTTAACTCCAGTAATGGGCACAACCTCGGCTGGCCAGCCCCAAACATCGTGATATAGACACAAACCCTAACTTGCTGAATCCAGTAAAAGAGGCACATACTGCGTGGGGAACAGCTAGAATCTCCCATCTTAGAAGGAAGATCCAGGTGATGAGGTGGTAATTAGACGTCAAGAGTGCAGGAGCGATGGACGACCGCAGGAGAATGGCAGCCAGGGAGGACAGGGCAAGGCATTGTACACTGGCTGCGGATTCACAAATAGATTTAAGCAGAATAATTAGATTGAGAAAAAATAAATGGATCTCCCGCAATAAGATAATGATTCCCGCCCCTTTATTGAAAAACCTGGGTTTTCCCTTACTGGTATCGGTTCCATGCCACCAGGACCGGATGTTATCAATCTCAGTTGAACTTACATCTTCACCGGAACCTTTCTCTGGGCCAGGGGGTAAGGGTGCTCACATGGCAAAAATGAAACCTCGAACTGCAACGCTCAAGGTGCCACATTTATTTATTAGATCCCGCAAGAGGACAGCTTTCCCAATTGCACAATCGTGAAACACATCCAGGTACATCCCAATATTGATGATGTCCATACTTCAACAGATTTGACTTCTCCTTGGCTTTGTTAAGATCAAAAATTTGTCGACCCTCGGAAAACTCGCGGGTTGCTGCGGGCTCTGCCCATAGAATACTGATCGTCAAGGGCACTCGGGAAACCACCTGAAGGTAAAATCCACTTGATTCACCCGGACTTAATATATCAGTGGGGGCAGTCCTGCCCGTAGTCCACTCCCAATCTTGGCGGCGGATACCAGCCAACCATGGCGTTCTGGTGAGAAGGAGAGTCTTGATACTCTTTGCGATAGCTTTGGTGCCGCCGACAAGGTCGGTATTCAGCCTATTAAACTCTTCCAGGTCCCTGCGGAGTCTCAGCTATCTCTTCCACTTGGCCAGACGGAGTTGGACGGGGAGTGGTTCCCAATACCGCAGGCTTCTTGTTCCCCGCTATCTTTACTCTGAGGCATATGCGTGCATAGCATTGCCCTACTGCGGAGGTTTCTTCTGAGAGATCTTTATGCAGGAGTTGCTGCAGGTAACTATCTCTTTGCATTTAGCTTGGTTAAATGCAGTAGCCTTCCCTATTATGTATCTGAGGACAATTAATATCCCATGTCTACATATGGTCATTGTCTCTGGTTTTTGCCATCCATTATTTTCAAGGGTTCTGAGTGGCCATTTCTAGATATTCTGGTCTATTTGTAATCTGTAGTCCGAGGTTATAGAGCAGTTAAAGCTTGCTTGTTTAGCATTCCACATTTCCGACATTTTCTGATTCACAGCGATGATATCTCGGGGTTCCATATAGCTAGATTGCCTTGCAAAGTGGTTGATTGTTTCGCATGTGTCTTTGTTACCTTCAGTAGATTGGCCAGTTTGTTGCAAAGCTAAATGGCTTTAATAGTGTGCTGCCTTGCTTTGCTTCTGATGATCCCACTGCACTCCAAGCTCCCAACCCAATGATTCAGGTTCAGGCACTGATTAAATGGTAGTGTACTGTTTGGGCGCCTGATTATTTTCTCATATACGCGCACTTCTTTAGATGTCAATGATGCACTGCTTTGTGTTAGCCACTCATAATATTTTTTTTTGTGAGGTATAGCATAAATTGTTACAGGAGGTAGGTGATGTCCGGATTAGTGATACCCTCGTGGCAAGTGGGAATTTAGATATGTGTTTGTCTTTGATGAGCAGTATACCGTACAATTTGACACATGTCATTTTCTTAAGGTCATGAAGCCGCTGGGGGTTGAGGGATCTTGCCTTTGGCTTCTATACTCGTGCTTTATAGGTTGCCATCCAGTCGGGGCACTGCGATCCTTCTAGGCTGGCACCTAGAGATAGCATCAGCTGTGACCATATCTGCCTCTCTTTCTACTGGATGTCCAGATTGCTGTTCAAGCAGATTTACATGCTTGCTGCTGCATAAGGGGTCTGAATTTTAAACTAAAGGATTATGGTCAGTTAGTACTCGTGACGCTAAAATGTCCCTAGATAACATATCTTCACCTTCGTATACGGTGGTTTTAGTCAAATTCTTTCATTAGTATAGGGTTTTCTTCGCTCCCAATTAATTTACGACTTTATAACGAGTCGCGGCGATTGCTCTCCGGCTGGCATATGTGGTAACGCCAAAGGCATCATCGGTCGCTTGACAGCACCCGTTCTTAGGGCATCGGGGCAAGATCAATGCCAGATTGCTCCGGCAGCTGGAAACCTGCCGTTCTTGGTATCCAGATGATTTCCCTTGACATTACTTGCTTGAGGCCATTGTGGGCGTGGTTAGTTCTCTGCAGTTCATGATCTTGGTAGCCCCCAAAACCCATCGGCGGCTGCTCTTGCGTCTTTGATGCACCATCTGAGACGTACTGGCCAAGAAAAGAATCCATCTTCCATAAATTGACACTTCTGCTAGGCCTGCATATAGTTTCCGTGCTTTAAAGTCAACTGAGTGTCCCAGACATGGGGGGCGTCTTTCAGTTTTGAGAATATCATGATAATGTCAAGGTAGCACAATATATTTGAAAGACTATTTAGTGCTTAATTTATCATAGTGATAAACATTGCTGAGCGCTAGTCACTCCAAAGTTCATTATCTCTACACCCAGGATTCAAATTGCGTACAGAACACAGTTTTGGTATGTCCTTTAAATTACCTCACTTGGAGGAACTCCGAGATGAGATCCATTTTGAGAAAATTTGTTTCCAGAGAGTCTTGGAAACAGATTTATATAAGGGAAGGGGATACTTACTGTGCTGTGAGCTTTGTAGTCTTGGACAGAAGAGTGAGTTCTCTTTCTTACAAAGAAAACTGCTTCTCCCTGTTGGAAATGTGCTATTAATCCTATTTCCAATATGGCCTTCAAATAATGTTTCCTTTTTTTTGCTTTAACTTTGGGAATCTCTCATCTCTCAAATGGGTCTGGTTCCACTCTCACCCATTCCGACCATACCTTGCTCTGACTGATCCCGTATGATCTCCCGTCACGCTCAGCACTCTGTCTTCCAATGAGGACCTTCTCTTAAAGTAGAATATGTATCCTTAATAAAGACAAGTTTATCCATATTTGTGTTGGCTTCATATTGCTTCTTTTCCTTCTTTTCAAAGGGATTTCACCTCTTGTATTATAGAAATTAGCATATATCCGAAGGCTGTAATCCCAGGGCTAGCTTGAACCTCAAATCTTTGTTATATGAGGTCCGTTCCTTTCCTGATGTCATCCCAGGAGTCAAACACAACACCCACATGGGTCTAATGACTTCGTTATTTCCTATTTTGAGTGTTTTCTAGGGGGTTGGGGCCGGAATAGATTATTGCCATATTCTGACCTCCTGTTTGGGGGGGGGGTATGTTATTTCTTCCTTGATACATGAACATATTTGTTTGAGGCTGAAATCTCTGTGATTGTATTTTTTTCTGTTTGCATGTTTTATTTGGTGGAATCTATGTGGGATTACTTCTTTGGTTAGCTTCAAGTGTCCTGGTTTATGACTTGACAAAGTTTATCTTTTCCTCAGAATGAGGGTTGTTGGGTTCTTTGAGGATTTAATTCTTGTGTTTGATTGTCTTATTATTTGTTTTCCAATATCTCGGGTTTCCTTGGGTGAAGTTCTGCCTGCTACGTTGTAGTTTTGTTGTTCATGAAGTTCCTTTTAAGGGACTTTTTATTTTCTTGGAGGTCAATTTTTGAAGGTATTGTTTTGTCTAAAGTAAAACTTTTGTTTTTCTTTCTGTTTTGTTTGGATTTGATAACTGGTATTTTGTTTTGGTTAAATGGTTTGCTAAACATGGTGTGTTTGACTAGAGTATAATTTTGTATGTGTATTGTGACTTGACAGTCAGTGTTATATTTAGCTAAATAAAACTCCAAATATAAAGTTGCTCTGTTTTTGCTGTTTTTTATGAGATGAGTTTGGCTGTAATCTTCAGATAAGATTCCTAAAAACTAGTCTCTATATTCAATAAAAGAACAGAAGCAAGATTGGTCAAATAATCTTGAAGACTAAGCGTCTCAAAACAATTTATTAATCGGGAAGATTAATTAAAAATACATAGGAATATAGTTAATGGATTTAATTATATTTGTTAATTGTTTGCTGTGTCAATTGGTTAAGTTAAAGTAACTCCATTTTGGGCTAAAGTGCTGTTTTGGCAATTCGTTCCCTTTTTGCTCAAAATTGGAGCTGAGTGGCCTGGTTTGAGTGTTAATTAACAGGTTTTTAATGGAAAAAACCATTAAACAAAAAATAATTAAATAAAGGTAATGATGTCTAGAGATTTAGGTTTTATCAGCTGGTTCCCAGTTGGAACATTGATAGCTGAGTTTTGGAATGTGTATATCCCACAGTGTTTTGGTGGAGCTGAGGAAGCTCCATGCCAAATTAATACATTGAGATAAATGGCGTCAGGTGACTCCTTCATTGTAGGTTAATTCTCATTGGCTGAGAATCACAGGAGATCTTTTGGTAAAGATCTAGGTTTGGATGACTCAGATTTCATAGACCACATGATATTAATCATAGGTTGATTCAAGAACTGGAAAGGTTTTCAGCCTAATATGCCTCAAATGGTATTTAAGCAAAAACAGCTAAATTTTAATAAAGATATATTGTCAATTATGACGCTTTCCCTCAAACTACTTTTGATTATCATGTCTTCCTTACTATCATTTGAAAGAGCAAAATTCAGGGTGCTTTGTGTAGAAACCACTGCTGCTAGGAAGGAAGTTCCTATGAGTTCACTTGAGGAGGCTTGGGTGAGTTTGGAGGTCTCTAAGATAGCATCTGAGAAATCTTTGATAGAAGTGAAAGAAGCTTTTGAAGATCTATATTCCAACTATTTTGCCAAAGAAGGAACCCCTGCACAAGGAAAATCAAGTTTATATGTGGGAATCCTGGAACTTGCTGTTAGGTTTTGCTGAAATTTTGCAACAAGTGAAAGCAATAGCAAATCCTGAAATTGAGGCTTTAAGATCAAGAGAGGAAAAGAGTCTTGATATCATTGCTTGTTGGCGGGATGACAATAAAGTGTTGTCCCATAAAATTGCCTCCCTGGAAGCAAAGCTCATTGAAGCTTTATCACAGGAAGGTAACAGTAATAAGAGTTAAGGGCAAGATAAGGGCAAGTTTGACTGATTGGACCTGGATCTGTCACATGTATGAGATTTATAAGTGCATGGGAAGACAAGAAGTTATGAGCTGTCTATAATTTTTATGTTCATAAAAATTGAGGATTGTGGGGCATGTGGGATAGGTAGGAAACAGCATTTCAAAAACGGCACTTCAATTTACGCCATCTCAAATTTAATTCAAGATGGTGTTTTTTTGTATTAGTGGTTTTTAATCATAAAAATTATAATAAACAATAAAATTGTTAAAATTTATATATACCTTTGTAATGCAAAATATCAAATTTATGCCATCTCAATTCTGTTACTTTGAGTCAGATTAATTAAATATTATTTCACTAACTTTATTCACATATGAAATCACTTAGTGTGGGGTGTGTTTATGCTATCTCAACTTTACGCCATTTGAATCACACTATTTATCTTTAACTAAAATAAGCTTATACCCAAACTAAAATAAAGTTAGCTGTATAGTGCCAGAAGATGTTCCTATATTATTAATCTAAGACACTTATGCCAAGAACAACCTAAAAAGACATCACTATTATAGTCCTTCTAGTGATTATAATTGCTGGTTAAAAAACTCAGTTTTGTTATATGTAATTAATAAATTTATTATACATGGATACATTGATAATGGATCTCTTAATAAAATATTTTAATAGAGATTTTAATATGGAAGGGGGTGATTAAACTATTTCAATTTATGACACTTCAAATTCCACCAAGTTATATATCACCTAATTGATTTGATGTCAAAATAGATATGAGAAAATAAGGGGAAATTACATATGACTCCAGGCTAAACTATATTGATTCCCCCAATGCAATTCTTGCTTTCCACTTTTCAAAAGTACAAATAAACGTTAAACTCATATTCATAAAAAATGTAAGAAATTGCCTGAAATATTGCATATATATATTTTTTATCTCATCTAAACAACTGGGTACTTTTTAACCCCAGTTATATAAGATAGTTTTTGAGAAATTCAAGCTTTACTCTTTGGCCTGGTTGAGGTAGCTCCACAGGAAATTTGTTATTTTTAAATAAAAAATGGTCAAAAACACTATGCTTTTTAGCTACGCCACCTCAATTATGTCACTTTAAAAACACCATTTCACCTGCAAGTTTTCAGTCAACCCTCAAAGTTTGCCTACTTGCGCTACTGATAAATTTTTATTTTCACATAGCAAGAACATTGAAATTTTTTTATTATATATTTTACAACTTTCTCTACAATTCTATGTAAAAAAATTGATACTTTTATATTAAAACATTCCTATTTTTTCTCTTTAAAATAACCATTAAATTCCCATTTTTACTAATTCTTTTTAGATTTTCAGTGGTGTTCAGAAAGGCATCTAAAGTGAATTAGTATCAAAATATGGGGAATTTGGTGGTTATTTTTAAAGAGAAAAATGAGAATGTTTTAATATAAAAGTAGTCAGTCTTTTTACATAGAATTGTAGAGAAAGTCTTAAAATATATAATAACAAATTTCACTGTTTTTGCTTTGTGAAGATAAAAGATTTATCAGTAGCGCAAGTAGGCAAACTTTGAGGGTTGACTGAAAACTTGCAGTTGAAATGGTGTTTTTAAAGTGACGTAATTGAGGTGCTGTAGCTAAAAAGCATAGTGTTTTTGACCATTTTTTATATTAAAATAACAAATTTCCTGTGAAGCTACCTCAACCAGGCCAAAGAGTAAAGCTTGAATTTCTCAAAAACTATCTTATATAACTGGGATTAAAAAGTACCCAGTTGTTTAGATGAGATAAAAAATATGTATTTGCAATGTTTCAGGCAATTTCTTACATTTTTTATGAATATGAGTTTAACGTTAATTTGTACTTTTGAAAAGCGGAAAGCAAGAATTGCAGTGGGGGAATCAATATAGCTTAGCCTGGAGTCATATGTAATTTCCCCTTATTTTCCCATATCTATTTTGCACATCAAATCAATTAGGTGATATATAACTTGGTAGAATTTGAAGTGGCATAAATTGAAATAGTTTAATCACCCCCTTTCATATTAAAATCTCTATTAAAATATTTTATTAAGAGATCCATTATCAACGTATCCATGTATAATAAATTTATAAATTACATATAACAAAACTGGGTTTTTTAACCAGCAATTATAATCACTAGAAGGACTATCATAGTGATGTCTTTTTAGGTTGTTCTTGGCATAAGTATCTTAGATTAATACTATAGGAACATCTTCTGGCACTATACAGCTAACTTTATTTTAGTTTGGGTATAAGCTTATTTTGGTTAAAGATAAATAGTATGATTCAAATGGCGTAAAGTTGAGATAGCATAACCACACCCCACACTAAGTGATTTTATATGTGAATAAAGTTAGTGAAATAATATTTATTTAATCTGACTCAAAGTGACAGAATTGAGATGTCGTAAATTTGATATGTTGCATTATAAAGGTATATGTAAATTTTAACAATTTTATTGTTTATTATAATTTTTATGAATAAAAACCACTAACGCAAAAAAACACCATCTTGAATTAAATTTGAGATGGCGTAAATTTAAGTGCCGTTTTTGAAATGTTGTTTCCTACCCATCCCACATGCCCCACAATCCTCAATTTTTATGAACATAAAAATTAGAGACTGCTAATAACTTCTTGTCTTCCCATGCACTTATAAATCTCATACATGTGACAGATCCAGGTCCAACCAGCCAAACTTGCCCTTATCTTGCCCTTAACTCTTATTACTGTTACCTTCCTGTGACAAAGCTTCAAGGAGCTTTGCTTCCAGGGAGGCAATTTTATGGGACAACACTTTATTGTCATCCCGCCAACAAGCAATGATATCAAGACTCTTTTCCTCTCTTGCTCTTAAAGCCTCAATTTCAGGATTTGCTATTGCTTTCACTTGTTGCAAAATTTCATCAAACCCTAACAGCAAGTTCCAGGAGTCCCACACATAAACTTGATTTCCTTGTGCAGGGGTTCCTTCTTTGGCAAAATAGTCGGAATATAGCTCTTCAAAAGCTTCTTTCACTTCTACCAAAGATTTCTCAGGTGCTATCTTAGAGACCTCCAAACTCACCCAAGCCTCTTCAAGTGAACTGGTAGGAACTTCCTTCCTAGCAGCAGCGGTTTCTACACAAAGCACCCCAAATTTTGCTCTTTCAAATGATAACAAAGAAGACATAATAATTGAAAAGTAGATTGAGGGGAAAGCGTCAAAATTGACAATATATCTTTATTATAATTTAGCTGTTTTTGCATATATACCATTTGGGGCATATTTGGCTGAAATCCCCTCCAGTTCTTGAATCAACCTATGATTCATATCATGTGGTCTATGAATTTTAAGTCATCCAAACCTAGATCTTTACCTAAAAGATCTCCTGTAATTCTCAGCCAATGAGAATTAACCTACAATGAGAAGGAGTCACCTGACGCCATTCATCTCAATGTATTAATTTGGCATGGAGCTTCCTCAGCTCCCAGCGCCAAAACCCTGTGAAATATACACATCCCAAAACCCAGCTATCAATGTTCCAACTGGGAACCAGCTGATAAAACCTAAATTCCTAGACATCATTACCTTTATTTAATTATCTTTTTGCATTTAATGATTTTTTACATTAAAAACCCGTTAAAACACTTCAAAACTCGAATGAGGCGCCACGCCCCCCACAGTGTTTTTAAACCCAAAATTTGAAGGGTTTTACCTTTGGTTAACCTTAACCATACTTCTTGACCCAGTCAAGGCAATTAACAAATATAATTAAATCCATTAACTATATTCCCATGTATTTTTTAATTAATCTTCCCAGTTAATTAAATTGTTTTTGAGATGCTTAGTCTTCAAGATTGATTTGACCAATCTTGCCTTCTGTTCTTTTATTGAATATAGAGACTAAGTTTTCAGGAATCTTTATCTGAAGAATTCCAGCCAAACCTATCTACATAAAAAACAGCAAAAACAGAGCAACTTTATATTTTGGAGTTTTTATTTAGCTAAATACTTAACACTGACTGTTGTACAGTCACAATACACATACAAATTTATTTGACTCTGGTGCACAACACACCATGTTTAGCAAACCATTTGTAACCAAATACAAAATACCAGTTTTCAAATCCAAATTAAAATATTCCAGAATGACAGACAAATCAAAAGTTTTACTTTAAGGCAAAACAACTACCTTCAAAATTGACCTCCAAGGCATAAAAAAGTCCATTAAAGGACTTGTCATGAACAACATAAACTACAACATTGTAGCAGGCATGAACTGGTTCACCCAAGTGAAACCCAGTGTATATTGGAAAACAAAGAACATGACCACCAAACACAATGGAGTCAATTTTAACATCCTCAAAGAACCCAACAACCTCATTCTGAGGGACACAGTCTTTGTCCAAGTCATAAACCAGGACAACTTGGAATGCCTAACCAAAGACAGTATACTCCACATACTGAGTTCCACCAAATTCAATAACATGCAAACAGAAAAAATACAATCCACAGAGATTTCAGCACTCCTAAACAAATATGTTCATGTATTCAAAGAAGAAATAACATACCCCCCCCCAAACAGGAGGTCAAACATGGCAATAATCTATTCAAGGCCATGCCCAAACCTGCACCCCTTTACAGACTATCCCCCATGGAAATAAAACCCTCAAAACTCATATTGAGGAAAAACTAGCAAAAGGTTTCATTTGCCCATTGGAATCCCCATGTGGGGTGTTGTGTTTGACTCCTGGGGATGACATCCAGGAGGACACAGCGGGAAATCCTTATAACAAAAGATTTAAGGTTCAAAGCTAGCCCTGGGTTAGCCTTCAGGGCAAAATTCAGGGCACATACCTTAATTTCCTATAATACAAGATGTGAAAGTCCTTTTGGCAAAAAGGAAAGGAAAAATCTTGAAGAATATTAAAGCCAACACAAATATGGATAAACTTGTCTTTATTAGGATAAATGATTCTACTTATATAGTCAACAAGGGTCAATGATCACTCATTAGGTAGACAGAGTGGCTGAGGGGGTCACGTTGGGGTGAGGTAATACCAGGATCAGTCAAGAGCAGGTATGGTAACCCAGAATGGGTGAAAATTGAACCAGACCCATTTGAAGAAGATGAAGGATTCCCAAAATTGAAAGCAAAACCAACCAAATCTTTGCACATATCATTATTTGAAGGCCATATTGAAATAGGATTAATGGCGCAATTTCCAACAGGGAGAGGCAGTTTTCTTTGTAAAGAAAAGAAAGGCTCACTCTGTCTGGTAACAGACTACAAAGCTCTCAATGCAAGCACATTAAAAATAAAATATCCCCTTCCACTTATAGAAATCTGTTTTCAAGACTCTCTGGAGCCAAATTTTTCTCAAAATGGACCTCATCTCAGGTTACAACCAAGTAGAGGTAATTTAAAAGGACATACCAAAAACTGTGTTCTGTACACAATTTGAATCCTTTGGGTGTAGGATAATGAACTTTGGAATGACCAACACTCCAGCAATGTTTAGTCACTATGATAAATTAAGCACTAAATAGTCTTTCAAATACATTGTGCTACCTTTACAATATCATAATATTCTCAAAACCCAAAGAGGAACACCCCACCCATGTCTGCAAGACACTCAATTGACTTTCAAAGCACAAACTCTATGCAAAGCCTAGCAAGTGCCAATTTATGGAAGATGGACTCTTTTTCTTGGGCCATATTTTCTCTGACAGTGGCATCAAAGCGGACCCAGGAAAAATCAAAGCCATAAATAACATGCAACACCCCACCTCTGTTAAAAAAATTAGATGTTTTTTGGAATGGTAGCTTACCTAAGGAAATACATCAAAGACTGCAGAAAAACTAACCACACAAATCAATGACCTAACCAAGGGTAATGTCAAAAAGAAATTCATCTGGACACCAGAATGCAACAAGAATTTCCAACTACTAAAACAAGCTCTAATCAAGGCGCCAATCTTGAAATACCTAATAACAACGGGTGCTACAAGCTCAAGTCAGATGCCAGTGATACTGCCATTGGCGCAGTACTACACATCTGCCAGCCAGGGCAGCAAGACTTCCTGCCAGCATGTTACAAACATAGAAAACTAATTGACACTGAGCAGAGAAACCCTATACATAATAAAGAATTGCTAAAAATACACCATGTATACAAGAAATGAAGATGTTATCTAGAAGGACATTTAAATGTCTGAGTACTAACTGAACATAATCCTTAATCTAGTTTAAAACTCAGACCACACTTGTACGGCAACAAGCCAAATGTATGTCCTTTCTTGAACAGCTTAATCTGGACATCATTAAAAAAGAGAGGCAGATCTGGTCACAGCTGATGCTCTCTCTAGGCTATGCCAACCTAGAGAGGATCACACTGACCACTTGGATACTGATTGGCACAGCCTATAAAACACTGAGTATAAAGCCAAAGGCAAAGATCCCTCAACCCACCAGCTAACTCATGACACACTAGTAAGAAATGAGAAACACTTACATGTATCAAATGGTACAGTATACTGCATCATCAAAGACAAACACATATCCTAAATTCCACTTGCACAAAGGGTTGTCACTATCCTCAGACATCACCGCCTACTGGGGCACACAAGAGCTAACAACCTATACCTCACGACAAAGAAGATGGTATGGTGGCCCAACCTAAAACAAGTACATCATTGACGTCCTAAAGAAGTGCACAGTATGCAAAAAATAAACAAGCACCAAAGCAACACAGCCAACGTTCAACCCAGTACCTGAACCTGAATCATTTAAGGTTGGGGCTTGGATGCAGTGGGACCATCCAAGAGACCAAAGTAGGGCAACACTTCCTAATTAAAGCCATTAACTTTGCAACAAACTGGCCAATCTGCTGGGCAACAAAAGACCACAAAGCAGAAACAATCAACCACTTCATCAATAAAGCAATCCTAGCTGACTATGGAACCCCAGACTATATCATCACTGATGGAGCATCCAAGTAAATGTCAGGAAATGTAGTGAATGTCAACCCAAAAACAAAGAACTTTAAACACTCTATAACCTCAACCTACAGGCCACAGGCCAAAACCAGAGTTGAATGTCTAAATGGCAGCCTTTTTCAGGACCCTTGAGAAAATAATGGATGGCAAAGCCAGAGACACATGGCCACTATATGTGAAACATGAATTATTAGTACCTCAGGTACACACTTACCAAGGGACAGGCTACTCACCATTTGAATTAACATACAGATACAAACAAGAGATAGTTACCTACAACAACCAACCATACATAAAATCCCCTCTGGGAAAACCTCCCACAGTAGAACAGGTACCAACTCTACAACACATATGCCTCAAAGCTAAAATAGCAGAAACAAAAAGGCTCAAAACACAAAAGGTAACCTCTATATTGGAACCACTCCCCATCAACCCACCCGTCTGGGTCCTGGCTGGAAACAGAAATAAACTAGACTCAGTACACAGAGGACCTGGAAGGATTGTAAAATACAGACCAGACAGAAATACCTACCTTGTCAAGATCCAAGGCACCAAAGACTCTATCACCAAAAAGTATCAAAGATACCTCCTTCTCCTCAGCAAAGGGGAACACTCAAATTGGCTGGTACCCACCACCAGAAAGATTCAGGAAAATTAGGCTGCAGCAGTCAAGACTAGACCCCCACCTGATGTATTAGAATAACTCCTTAGGGGGAGTGTATCAAAGGTTTGGATTTTACCTTCTAAGGTTGGTTTCAGGTCCCAGAATGCCCTTGACAATCAGCTGGCCTTCCTATAGGCAAAAACCCCCACAGCTTAGGAACCCCTACCAAGTATCTCCCAGAGCAAGAAAACCCCCTCTCAACTAACAAATAGCCCAGGATTTGAGAGGCACACAATCCTCAAAGCCCTGGCTTCAATTCTATTGTTGAATTTGGGCATCTCAAATATTGGGAAATGGTACACTTGGAGTGTGATTTTTTGATTGTGCAATTGGGCGCTTGATCTCTTGTGGGATCTATAAATAAATGTGGCACCTTGGCATGCTGCAGTTCAAGAAAGGTTCATTTTTATACCAATTAATGAGCACCCACCCCCTGGCCCAAGTACACAAATTCCAGTGAAAATTGTAATTTCAACTGAAATTGATGCCATCAGTTCCCTGGTGGCACAAAAGGCCACAAAATTACCAGAAAGTATAAGTAGTGAGGAGGAGAAGCCCTCCCCACTGTTGACATCTTAATAAAGCAAGTTTATGCCCAGAAATCATTATCTTATTGCAGGAATTGTTTATTTTTCTCCAATCTAATTATTCTCTTTGCATATATTTGTGAATCCACAACACAATACAGCCTTGCCTACCCATATCCTCCTGGCTATACTCCTGCAATCTCAGTCAATCCACCCTGCGCTCTTGACATGGAGTATTACCACCCCATCACCTGGATCTTCCTCCTAAAATGAAGGAGATTCCTGCTGTTCCCCCCTACCCAGTGTGCCTCTTGCCCAGGATTTCAGCAAGTTGGGGTTTGTCTATATCACAGTATTGGGGCTGGCCAACCAGGTTGTGCCCCATACTGGGAGTTGGCGCCCCATAGCTACTGCAGTCAACTACCTGGTCCATATTGCGCCTATTGTGTACATGACCTTCCAGGCCCGGCCTGCCTCCCCTATGGGAGTCCAGCCAGACTCTGGTATGGGCTGTGACAGTTAGCACCAACCAACTTATTATTCATCACCCAATTTGGCACCAATCTGATTCCTCCAATGACTCACCCAGTTTGACAACATACCCATTTTCAGTTGACCTGCCCACCTATCCAACTGATGAGGCAGCACCTTTAGGGAAAGCTTCAAATATGGAATTAAGAAGAAGAGAAGTATATTTTATTGGATACTACTTTAGACTTATATAGCTTTTTCTGTGGCAGGAATTTAGTTGGATTAAACCTAGGGGTTGGTCATGTGCAGGATGGGTTCAAGCCGCTGGATACTTGGACAAATCATGTGATATTGATTTGTTGCCTTTCTTGGCATGTAGAACAGTATATTGGATTGGCACCAAACCAGGCAATGACTGGATGTTAAGTGTGTTGGTAGTAGCCAGAATACCCATACATCTAGCTCCCTGACACAACCATTTCTGATCCAAGTCACCTTACTGATCCCCCCTTCTGTTGAGCCAACTTGTGTCCCTGCTACAATCCATTTGGCTATGAAGGCCTAACCTAATATTCAAATAAAAATACTCCTCTCCAAACACTCTTTACAAGCTTCCCCAAAGCCATCTTTTTATAAAAAGGGTTAAAAACTTGGTTAAAAATAGTTGATGTAATATTGGCCTGCCCCCTTTACCTGAGCTGCACGGATATGATTGTATTAATTTGAAGTTAGACGGGGCATTAAACAGCGGGCACTCGATTTAGATCCATAAGACATTCCGTCTAAACTGCATGGGAATTGGGGTGTGGGTACAGGTCCCATGCTTCAACATTGAGCTTAACTAGCTCTTCCGTGTAACTGATGTCTCAGAACTAAATCTAGTTAAGTAGCTGATTAGCTTGATATGTGGTTTAAATACAGTAGCAACTTAAATAGCAATGGGGTAAGTATGCTACCTTTGTTGAGATGCAAATCTTATCTGACTCTGCTGATTAAAGATATTGGGCTGGGATTTTCACTTCTATTTAAAACTTTATAGTGTGGGCTGGACTGATTTGGATAAATGTTAAGCTTTTTATGTCAAGTGGTTAAGGATAAGTTGTCGCTTAGCTACGTAACTATTAAAACCGTCATTTTAACATGGGACAGGTTTTTTAAAAAAAATACAATATTTTTTTGGCAATTGCATGATGTGGTTATGTCATAAACTCCCGAAAAATCTCTTTCAAAAAAGCATGCTTTAATATAGAATTTTATAGGGGATTTGGTTAGCAGGAACCCAACTCTGGCATGATAAATGAGCTTGGCCTGGATATTAAATTCCTCAGCTGCAAGAACCACGTGGTGAAACTAGGCCCCTTGATTATTATCCACCTAAGTTTAAAATCTAAATCAAGTGAAGATTTTGAAAACAAGTTGTAGGCAAATTAAGGCTCAACCTAAATCCATCATTTTTATGTCCTGAGTGTTCTTGGTTTAAATTAAGAAATTCTTCAACCAGTAAGATTTTTTAATTGTCAGAATTTCATTTTTCTTAAATATCGCACAAAGATATTCGATACTTGATTATCTCAGCTTGGATTTAAAACTTTAGATTATTGCGTACTTTTTTAGCCTTTCCAACTGGCTTTCAAATACTACTTGCATAAAAACAGGTCGTCGTCTTACCCTGTAACCAAAATAGGTACTGATAATCATCTCTTTAAATAAAAATATTTTTTTGTAATACTTAGCAAAGTTACTTTCTGGTCGAGCTTTTGCTTAAAACATTTCCCATAGCCTTTAAGAGTCCTGAACTATATTTATTTTTCTATCTTAACGTTAACAGTTGCTTAGCTTTGGCTTTTAATAAAGTCCAACAAAAGAAAAATGTTTTTTGTTTTTATTATTTATCCTAATTTAAAAATCTAAAGAATGATAGCTCACTTTTTATTTTATTTTTAATAAACTATTTATCTCTTGATTATTCTTAACACTGTAAATCTAATACGTTTTGGCTTTTTAAAAAACGTAAAAGCCTAGTGTTTCTTTTTAAAAGAGGAATGAAGTTTACCTAGCAATGCCTCTCACATTTTTAAAAAATATAAAAACATACCCCTTTTTGAAATTAATGTCCACAGGGCAACGCACAACTTAATGAACCTATCCCAAACTTTGGTTATGCTTTCCATTTCACTCTTAGAGACTGGCCTTTCGGTTAAATACTTTACTTCTAACTCAGAAACCTACTAGCCTTCTCGAAATGGATTCAGACGGATACGACCGTATTCAAGATGAGCTCAAGGTTTGTACTATAAAGAAGTATGATCTCAATAAGCTAATAGGAAATTCGAGCTTCGCGTTCTCTAAGAACTGGTGTCAAGGAAGAAGAGGATGGGCTTGTAGAATTTCAAGTGATCAGGAATGATAATGACCGAAAATCTATGATTCTTTTAACGGGCTTGAAAAACATATTTCAAAAGCAGCTGCCCAAGATGCCAAAAGAGTACATCTCGCGTCTCGTGTATGACAAGTAGCGCAATGTGATGAATCTTTTTGGCTAAACAAGTTCCGATAGAAATCACGTCAAGCATGGCTATAGTATCGACTCGAACTTTAAGAGTTGTTGGAGGAATAACCTATAGACTTTTTGACCAACGTGGATTCGCTGAAATAGTATTCTGTGCGATTTCATCTGTAGAGCAGGTTAAAGTAGGTCACACACGGAGAATATAAATTGACTAGGTTAGGGTTATGGCTCCCATTTGATGAACCACTTGAAGGACCATATCCTCAAGGACACCAATGCAAAGCACTTCTTGACTTACGCCGATAACTACGCCATAGGCTACTTTAAAAAGCAAGTAAGCCCTTACGTGGTTATTGGTTTAATAATCCAAAGGGATTTACGCGTGAGATCAGCCTTCCAGAGTCGGTTTGGATGGGTTACATTAAGGATTATGAGGGGGGCACTCTTATGCAGGTTTAATGGCTTGCAATGTGAGCTAACTTGTGAACAGTGTTCCATGGTTCCAGGAATTCGATATCTCCAGGTCCATGACTTGCTTGCCCTTCAAAAAAAGGTATTATCCATGTTTCTGGTTTAATAAAGCAATAGGCTGTCAATGAAAAGATCCAGACCATGTCTAGCTCGCATATCATCTACAAGGGCTTAGACTTCTCCAGCTGTAGTTCGATTTCTCCCGATAAGATTCCAGGGCTGAGTAAGTGGACCTCATTCCATTCCCTAATTTTTAGTGGAATCTGGTTACGATCCTAGGAAGGACAGGTAAGGCTGAACCATTGATTTGAGTTCCTAAGTAGCATAGGCCTCGCCCACCGCCTCGCACCAAAGCGCAAAACCAAATGCTCAAACTGGTCTCTGAAATGAGCAACCACAATTCGGCCTGGCCTTTTCTTGAGCCAGTGGATGTTACACAAGTTACTGACTACTTGTCTCTCATAGAACATCCCATGGGTAACACTGCACATATCTTCCTAACCTTAAGATCTGTCAACGCTTGAGCAAAATGTTGAAGCCAACCGGTATCCCACCAAGGAAAGCTTTTTCCGTGACGTAAACTTAATTTTTAACAATGCACGAAAGTACAATGCCCCATCCACCCCCTATTATAAGTCAGCATGCAAGCTGGAAGAATTCTTTACAAAGAGGATCAAGCTATGGAATGACTAAGAAGATAGGTCCATTAGAAGAGCTCTTTATTCCCATAGCAACCCCTCCAGAATGTCTCATTCTCAATCCTTTTAAAATCATATCATTAACCCCTTCATTATTGAAGCAACCATCTACGTTTACAAATTTACTTTCTGTTCAACATCGTTGGCCTATTTAAACACTTGAACTTTTAAAACTAAAATCTTTTAAAATTATCATTTAAGCTTGATGATTCCTTATAATTTGCTATTTAATCCAGAAATTAAAGGTCAGCATTATCACATGTTCCATGAGGCTGCCTTTATAGTTTTTATTATCCCCAGCCAAGCAAAGAAATAGATAATTAAATTGGCCTCACTTGCATAACAGCTATTTTAGATTCCTTTCATTACTGTTAATAATAATCCAATCTACTTGCTTCCCGTATGCTTTATGTAGCCAGGATTGGAAAGTTATTCGGTGCAATCTTTAGCATTCCTTGACACCCAAGAAGATGATTTCTATCCAAGCGTCTTGAAATCAAAAGCAGTGTAAATATTAAAAATGCTCTGAGGTGTCTTATAATACGTGTGTCCTAAAAACTAACTGTAATCTATACAATCTTAAGCCAATATTATTGGTTTGAATATATTTGACAAGTTTGGCCTTTGAATTATGATACTATAATAGCCTTGCCTTAAAGGAGTCTACATCTAAGACTTTTGGGTCAGATTGCTTTTCCAAATATGGCCTTTGATTTAAAGTGTTCACATCCAAAAGACACCATCTTAACGGATTTTCTTTGAAGGGTCTAAATTCAGCTACATGCTATCAAGTCTAGCGACATTTTACCTGGGATTAAAAAACCAACCAACAACAATAGTAAATAGCACCTCCGCCTACCTCTTGCTAGTTCAGTGGCACGATCTCAGGCGATAAAACATTCCCAGCGATCCATTTTTTCGGACCAACCTTGTAGAATAGGCCCCACAACAGGCTACCTTTATCAGTTTTTATTCTCAAGGCCCACTTTCTCTACCTCCACAGCCATTGATATGTCTTGACACAAACTAAAGTGCTGTGTTCAGCTCTTGGGGTTGACATCCAAGAGGAAACAGCAGGAACCCTTTATAAAAAAGGTTTGAGGGTTGAGCTAGCCAAAGGTCAACCTTTGTGCAAAATTAAGGATAGTACCTTAATTCCCTGGAAATGTGATAACAAGAGGTTTTCCTTTAGAATAAAAGAAACTAGGTGCTGAACTTAACAAAAACTAACACAAATTTGGATGAGATTAAACGTTATTTGGAATGATTCAAGGCGTATATAGCTGGTTAGAGCGCTGATGATTCTTTAGGAGGATAGAGGGGATGAAGAGTCCTGACATTGTACCAGGGTCAGAATAAGGCAGGTGATACAACCCATAATGCATGGACATTGATAAAGCCCCATTTCCTTGAATGGGGCTATGATTGAAGCCAAAAGTGAAACCAGTTAGATCTTTGCAGGTATCACAATTTGCAGGTAACATCAAAATAGCGTGAATCATGCAATCCTCAACAAAGAGATCTAAAAATAGCTTGGTAAAGCTTTCAAAAGACAAAAAATCAAGTACTCTACTCTAATTTATAGGAAATACTGCTTCACACCATGGTATTTCAATACCATCATTATGTTTGCAGTGTCAAAATTGCAGGGCTCAACCCCCCCCCAAAAACAGTTCTGCACAAGAATCCTGGGCCACTCAAACTGACTTCCCCACTACTTGAAGCCAAATGTGGAAGTCAACTCGAGTTTCTAAACAAGGCAAAAAGAACCAGTGGCAATCTCTACTCAGAGGCCAGCTCAATTTAGTGCTTGGCTCATTACAAGTCAAGCCTGTTGTGTTCTGAGGCGCAGCACAGACACACAACGGGAAATCTTAGCCTTAGGATTGGATTCATGCTAAGTCTTGGTTAGTTGGCAGAGAAGGTTATGTGATTATCTTGTAGCCCTGAATGATAAATCTCTACTAGTTGTGGCTAGAGAGAGGCACCAAAGTACTTGGAAACTCAAAGACAGAAATTCAAATAGAACTTAATTTTTATTGGGAATAAGAAATTGGAATAAATATTGTTTAGCAATACCACAAAACAATACTAGGACAGTAGGATCACTCGCCACAAGCATGAGTGGGGTGAGTGAGTTGTGCAGAATCAGGAAACCAAACAATTGAGTTCCCCAGTTTGGAAACATACTCATTTCAAGGAGCAAAGGCAAAAGCAAGGGATTTGTCCTCAAAATGACCCAACAAAGGCAAAATCAAAACATGGTGAATAGCGTCATTCACAACATTGTCCCCTTCTAAATTAAACTTAAGAGGGTAGTATTTGCGGAGGAACTTGGCATGCACTTGAGCAAATGGATAACCACTGGAGAGGAGTTTCACAGTATACTCTGACCTGTGTTTGAAGGTTATTTATAAAGGTCCAACCCACAATGTATCTAACTTGTGAGCGCGTCCTCTTACTCTATGCTGATAGTAGAGAACATGATCTCCAATTCTAAACTTAGGCAAGGGAGAGCATCCAGCATTGTCAGGAGAGAGCTCAAGCATCTTAGTCTTGTACACAAAGATATACACAGTGGCCTGTATGCCAATTATGAGGTTGACCAAATTTTTGATGTGGGCATCAGGATCCACAGCTTTGTCAGAAGAGAGTAGAGGGCCCCCAAAAGTGGTGGAGTGGTAGCCTCCCGTCCATACAACATAGCAAATGGGGAATACCCCATGACACAATGCTTACTGAGGCAATAGGCAAAGAGAGCAGTGGGTAAGTATAGATCCCAGTTTGCAGCATCAGAGTATGTGAGTTTTCTCATGATAGAAACCAGAGTTGAATTAGCACACTAAACCACCCCATTAGTGGAAGGGTTATAGGGAGCTGAGAAGGATTGGTGGGACCCCAAAGCCTTGACAGCAGAGGTTACCAACTTTGCATTGAAGTCATTTCCATTGTCTGACAACAACGCTGGGCAGCCATGGCAATAGAATACATCTTGCAGCAGGAAGGCGGTAGTTGTCTTAGCAGTGATTTCCTTAGTAGGGCAAGCCTTCACCCATTTTCAGAAATGATTAACAACAATTAGGATGAAGCAGCAGCCTGAGCATGATCAGGGGAGAGGCCCTACAGCGTCAATACTAGCCGTGTGAAAGGCGTGCTGTGGAGGGACTAGCTTGAACTCATGAGCGGTAGCTCAAGGACGTTGTAGCTGACAGTCATGACAACTAGCAATGACATCTGGAATCATCAGGCAGAGGTTCTCCCAGTAATAGTTCTTCTGGAGCCAGTCATAGGTCTTGGAAATGCCTCCATGTCCAGTCTCCTTATGAGCCTGGAGCACCAACAAAAGGCAAATACTGGGGAATACATAAGGCAAGTAGTGGTCTTGTACTTTCTTGAAAAGTTTATTGTCACAAATGAGCCTGTTCTCAGATAGCTTAGACAGGTCAGTTCAAATCTCTTCAGTCTCATTTTCCTGGGAAGAAGGATATCCAATTAGCTCATATAATTGATCAGCTACTGCAGGGTGTAGAGCAAGGATAGGCATTTGGGACAATCCATCAGCATTTTGGTGCTGGATTCCAGGATGATGTAGCACAGTGAAATCATAGCCCTGCAGGCAAAGGGCCCATCTATCTAATTGTCCTTCTGGTTCTTTGAGCTGCTGCAACCACTTGAGCAAGGCGTGATCAGTGACACAGTGAAATGAGTGCCATAAACCTAATGATGGGATTGTTTAACTGCATGTAGTACAGCAAGGTATTCTTTCTCAGTGACACTATAGTTATTATCATGTTTGTTGAGGACACAAGAAGTATACACTGCAAGGTGATTGATCCTCTCATTATCTAATTAAGCCAGGATGGCCCCAATAGCTAGGTTGCTAGCATATGTATAAAGGATGAACTCCTTATCATAGTCAGGATACACCAAGATGGGAGCCTCTTTGAGTTTTTTCTTAAGAGTCTCAAAGGCCTGTTGCTGACTAGCGGTCCATTCAAAGGGGACATTGCATAACAGTTAAACCAGAGGGTTGCTAGTGTCAGAAAAGTCAGGGATAAACTGTCTGTAGTAACCAATCATGCCCAGAAAGACTTGTATCTCTTGCAGGTTGGTGGGTGGAAGCATTTTGTCAATGGCCTCAACTTTCTTGGTCATTGGGTGAATCCCCGTCTGGGTCACCTCATGGCCCAATAACTCAAGGCGTTCCTTGAAGAAGGCACACTTAGATGGCTTCAACTTGAGGCTGACATCTCAAATCTTAAGGAAGACTTCCTTCAAAAAGACTAAGTGATTGGTAAAAGTTACGCTGAATACAATTATATCATCTAAATACACCAGGACACAAGAGAGCTTCAGGTCACAGAGGATGGAGCCCATGGCGTGTTGGAAGGTAGCAGGGGTATTTCAGAGTCCTTGCAGCATATGGGTAGGCTCAAACAGCCCTTCCAAAGTGATGAGTGCGGCCTTCTGTTGATCCTCAGGAGAAAGGTCAACTTGCCAGTATCCAGATTCTAGATCCATTGTAGAGAAGAACTTAGAGCCTCCATGGCAGCAAAGAGCATCATCAATACATGGCAAGGGGTAGGAATCCTTTTTGGTTAAGGAGTTCAATTGTCAATAATCCATCACAATATGGTGGCCTTCATTATTCTTCTTTAAGATAAATAAAGGGGAGGCCCAAGAGCTTTGAGAAGAGCCAAGAGCCCAGCATCCAAGAGTTGTTTGAGCTCCTTGGAAGCCTGGGCATCTTCTACCTTACTACGGCAATAGGGATTAGCGCAGAAGGACAGAGCATCACCTGTATCAATCAAAGATATTGCTGAACTGATCAAGTAGTTCTAGTACGTCTTTCTGCTGGATGGGTGATAGCTGTGGGAAATCAGCGTCTGTAAACAGGGAGAGTACTTGAGGGTCTTCTTTGGGCAAGTCAAAATCACTAAACGTCCTGAAATGGTAGAGGAAGCTACCTGTTCAGCTCCTAATATGCGTCCATGCCCCACAACTTGGCCTCTAGAAACCTGCATGGGCAAAGCAGTCAGGTTAGCTAGCAGCAGCTGCACAGGCTCTTTATTAGTCCAATCTAGGATCCCAGGGCACAATTGCGGCTCTTTACAACTGAGAGATTCAGGGGAGTACACCTCCAAGAACAACTTCTCAGGAAGCTTGTATGATATCTGAGAGTCAATGATTACTTGAGAACCAGGAGGGATTGTGATGGCTGAAAGGGCAAGTAGAGGGACACCTTCTTCTGCAGGACAAGAAATAGGAGGGGAGCACATATTGGAGAAGTGATGTCTGTATTTCAGCGAGAAGATGCCAGTGGGCTACTTAAGCACACAAGTCTTGAGCGTTTGTCAGGGATGCAAGGAGGTTCCTCAAAGATTAATGGGACCTTGTATCCCAAGAGAGACACATAACTGTCTCTCAGGTTGACAATTCAATTATACTATTGGAGTAATTGAGTGCCTACCAGTAAATTGTAGCTCTTGTTCTCCAGAACAACATCAGGGGATGCAATAAGAAGTTTTCCAAACCTCATTGGCAGAGCAGAATAAGCTCCAATGGCTCGCATCTGAGCCATATTAGCTGTCCCATAAGATTGGGTATAGTTGAGATAAGGGGCCAGTTTAAGCTTATTCATCAAATTGGAGGACACAACATTGACAGGAGATCCTGTGTCTAGGATGATATTAACCTTCTGGATCAATACTTCTAGATGGGTGGTATCTTTCACAAAGGGAGGTAAAACTGCCAAGACATCTTGCGCTGCTTCTAGCTCCTTTTCCTATTTTGCCAACATGCAACTCAAGGCAAGAATCTCCTTGTATACAGTTTATAAAGGCAGGGATACAGTAACATTTTAGAAGAGAGTTTCAGCTAACTCAGCGGCTTCCTCAGAGGAGTCCACTAGGTAAGGGCAAGATACCATGGCTTTAGCCTCATTAGACAGAGGGCAAGTTGTAGTGGTGGTTTTTCCAGAGCAAAGCTTGTAGGGAGTAGACACAGTTTCAGGGACAGCCAGCACAGAGTAGCCATAACTATCCAATTCATCATAGTCAGAATCCTTGGGTTTGGAATCACTTGAGAGATTGTGAAATAGGTGAAGGATAGTAGGGCCAGACAAAGGAGGAGTTCTTTGTCAGAGGGAAGATCAGCTGGAGACAGGAGAGATTGGTCAGAAGAGAGCGTCTCCACCTCTAGGCTGACCTCTTTTTCTGCCTGCTCTTTTTGGTTGCAACCCTCTACACACAGGTTGGTACAGGAGTGTGAGTGATGCCCAATTTGACCACAATTATTGCACCTTTGTTGTTTGGGCTGCCCATTAGAGCCAAGAGTCATGATGCAGGGAGTATGAGAAGTAGTTCCAGCAGCATTAGCCTTATTCTCACAGACCACAGTTCCTCCATGGGTCAGATGAATATCTTGCAGGAGGGTCTTAATGCTCTTCATGGAAGTAAGGGATGCTTTATGGTCTTTAAAGTGTAAGCAAAGAAGTTGGTTTACTTTCAAAGCATTATAGAAAGCTGTATATGCTTCCTTAAAAGTCAACTGGCAGCTGGTGATGAGTTGTTGCCCCTCAATGTACAAGCAGCCAGCAAA
This sequence comes from Entomophthora muscae, assembly GCA_014839935.2. Classification (NCBI taxonomy): domain Eukaryota; kingdom Fungi; phylum Entomophthoromycota; class Entomophthoromycetes; order Entomophthorales; family Entomophthoraceae; genus Entomophthora; species Entomophthora muscae. Next base: position 29,439 of record QTSX02001610.1, read on the forward strand.
GTCAGCCAGAGTTTCCTTGGGTTTGAAAGCAAAATGCATAAAAGCATCAACTTGACCTCCAAGCTAGATCTCCTCTGAATTCCTCAATAAAAAGGTGCTTCATACCCTCCCAAGTGATAATGAACGGGAGTTCAAGAACATCAACTTCTTGGCAAGTGGGGTGTAGAAAGGTAAGGATATGTTCCTTTTTAAGCTTATCAGTAGCCCTATGCATTGCAGTCTTGTAGATAGTTAAGAAGGAAGCAATGGTAGAGGTCTTAGGATCAAAGATTTTTTGAAGGAGAGCTTGTAATTGGGGTCAATGGATAACAAGGTGGATTGGCTGTTGTCACCCAGATTAAGAACATTAATATGAGGGTTCCCTTCAAACTCAGATTCTGTGGCAGGCTGTCAAGCCCACAATAATTGAAGGCTCTCTTCCAATGTGTCAAAAGTAGAGCTATTTTGGCTGCTGACATCTCTGGTGGTAGTGGAAACAGTTCCAAATTCATCAATACATATCTGTTGTACTGCCAAGGTACCTGCAATCCTAATAACACAGGAGGCCAAAGCAGTAGCCTGCAATGCCAAAGGAGTGACAGGCTTATCCATTGATTCAGTCAAACAAGTAAGATTCTGCACCTCCCTTTCTAGTGCATCCTGTCTGTCAGCAAAATCATTGGTAACCAATGTCAATTGGTCTAGGGCAAGGGCACAATAGACATAAGGTTGTCCTTCCAATCCAGGGCAGCATATGTGGCCTGCTTGGGTAGGGACCTCAGTGACTTCAGGGCTTTCCTTGCCCTCAGATTCATAAGATGATTCACCTGAATTAGAGAGGCATTTTTGCAAATACTTGACTTCCCTGCGCAGCGTAGATAATCAATCAGTCAAGGAGGCAATGGTAGGGTCAGGCGTAGGTGTCAGGGACCCACTTTAATGGGAACAAGCCCCCAATTTGGTGAGCCAAGGCCCCTAAGTTAAGCCCTGCAATGGCTGAACCAATGGGCACAGTGACCATGGCAAGATGGCCCAACTGTCCTAAGTATGCAAACCTTCTCATCAGGGAGCTAAAACAACCCAAAAGATAATATCCTACCATGTACGTCAAAAGATAGAATGATGCGTGGGGCCGTACCAACAAGGGTTTGGCAGGTGGAGGCATAGAATGGCAGCCATAGTGGAACTTTCTTCCCCAATGACCAGAGGGATACTTGAACCATCCATTGGCCAAGGACTCCTTCTGATGGGCATCATTGGGAGAGGAGTTTTGCCAGTCAATGATGGGAGTGGGATTCTCAAGACCTTTTACAGTTGTAAACAGGGAGACTAGAAACCATAGCAGGAAATAAATTCCCTTCATGGCTTCAAAGGAAGTTACTAAAAGATAGATTTGGCAAGATAGGATAGTAAATATTCTTTATTGTTGGAAAATTGAAATGAATAAGAGTTGGGCCCTTAAATAGCCTTAAAATCAAGGCTGAAATATTTGAGTGGGTTTTGGGAAATGAAGGGGATTTAGATGAGTGTATCATTTAAGGCATACCTGTTTAGAGTAGAGGATGATTTGTAGCTTAATAATTGTCCCACATATTGATTGCAGGAAAAGGAGCCACAAAGTTGCCATAAGGTTATTGCTAATTAAGCGGAATAGGACCAGAAGATCTATTATCTTAATATGCAGAGCCATCTCTAAAAGCAAAGGAAGCGGGTCTCTGATTGTCAGGCTAGCTTTACGCAGCCAATCAGAAGCTGAACAGTAAGTGACGTCTTTAATCTTCTTATTAACCTTTTTGAATTTGAAAGGCATTTTGAAAGTGAAATCCGATTGAATGAAAGGATAATAAAAAGGTAATTTAAAGATATCAGAAGATTCTGACCTAACGTTACATTCATCTTTAGAGTTCCGGGTTCAAATCTCAATCTGGCATGGATTCAATAGCAAAATAATGTTGTAAATATTGTTGTTTGGTGCCTTAATCTGAATATCTTCTGGGAATTCTTTCATAATTAAAATTGAGTCAGAAGAGGAGTTCCTGACAGTAGGGCTCACAGGCAGGGGAACAGGAACAGATGCTTGGCGTCAAGTGGTAGCTTTGAGTTCAGCTATGGCTTCCAAAACCCTAGCCTCAAAAGCAGAGGAAGTCTCTACCAGAGGAGTAAGAGGAGTTGCTTTAATTGAGGCTACTCTGTTGTCTTTGTAGTCTTGAACTTGGCTCAGGGTATTGCCTAGGGCTGCCTTATCTAAACCATATTGTAAGCCTAGATGTTGGCCCCAATTGTCAACATGGGCTCCAACCAACTCAAGTTGAGAGTTAACATGTTTACAAAATTGGTTGAGCTTGTTAACCAGGGTTTCAAAATCCTTGCAATACTTCAAGAGAGTTGCTTCAATTTGTCCTTGCCACATGGCTTGATGGTCATCTAGTTCACCCAGTTGTTCCCTGATTGTGATGCCAGAAAATAGCACTCTAAGGTAAAAACTCTTATGTGCACTACCTAAGGTGCACTGTCTACAGTACACCATCTTATTTGCACTATCCAAGGTGCACTACCCAATGTTCACAGGTATCAGATCTTCTATTCTGATGATGGAATCCACTCATCTGATAATTGAACCTCTTGAAACCTCTCAATTCTCATGCTACAAATGCTATGTGTGCCTGATACTCTTAATTATACATTATCAATGCATTTACCTTAAGCTGATTCCCTACTTTCATCTAAGTACATAATGATACATATATAAGTCCTCATCATTTACAATAAACAAGACCCTTTTGACCACTTTGACCCACTTTTGATATACATTGCACTTTGCACTTGTCTGGACATTTCTACTGTTTAGATAGTGTCCTTTAACCAGGCTCTTCCTCTAGAAGCCCCTGCTATTCTTGTTGCAGAGAACAAAGGTGACGGGAAGGTCCCCCTGCTATACTAGCATCCCTACCAGGCTAGTGTCCCAGGCCCAACCACAAGTGCTATCCCCTCCTTCTCCCTTGTGGACTTAGGAAACCCTGGTGTATACCTGCCGCCTCCCATTCTCCTGATAGAAAGAGTAAGGTCCAGGCAGTCTTGTCTATTTCCCCATAACTTATGTTATAGAATATCATTATTGCTATGAGTTATCTGTACTGTGGTATGTACTATAGATGCTTTACCCAATATCTTCATAGATATAGATTACTGTATTGCTAAGATAGTGTTGTACTTCAGTAAGTGCTATAACCTATCTGTGTTTCTTGCCAGAACACACTCTCCTGCCTCTATCCTCCACCCTCTTATCAGGTATACAAGACAGACCCACTGTTTGCCTCCTCTCATAAGTGCTATTGATTAGCATCTCCCCTCTCACCGCCCGCTAAGTCCTTCTGGTAAGGGCTCCCCTGAGTTGACCTTAGAGGCCCTGTAGAAAAGTACCACACTGATGTACCCAGGGAGCAAAGAGTGAAGTGAATTAAGAGATGAAGTCAGGTATTTTTTCAAGGCTGGTGAGTCACGTTAATTGTCTGAGATACTGGCAAAGAGACTATGTGTCCACTCCTGGTAGGCCATGTTTTGTGCATGGTTATTAGAGACAGCAGTGGCTACAGCATTTAGAAGTTGGTTTTGAGATCCTAGCGCTAATTGATGATGGACTAAGGCAGGCTGAATTAATTGGTTGACCAGTACACCAATAGTTTCCATAGATTCCATCAAGGCAGGGGGGAGACCAAAATTCAGGAGGAAAGAATGAAGATCTTATGAAACATAGCCAGGGCAGAGGCCAGGAATAGTGTGCAGCGCCACAGTCCCCAAATAAAAAAGGGAATGTGGGGCGTCCTGGGCTTGCTTGTAATTGAGAGAGAAGCTGGAAGGGGGCCCACACAGGCCCAGGAGACAATATCATTATCATTTGTGTAGAGGGAGGATCAGTAATATCCTCTTTAAGCGGAGGACTTGATACTTTGGCTGGGTTGGGTACTTCAGATACAAAAGGAGAAGGACCAGAGAAGGCGCAGGGGAACAGAGTAACCAAGGGGCTTGCAGCCCCTGTAGTGAGCACCATTTTGTTGTGTTTGGCTCCTGGGGACATCATCCAGGAGGACATGATAGGAAATATTTATAACAAAAAATTTGAGGTTCAAAGCTAGCCCTGGGTTAGCCTTCAGGGCAAAATTCAGGGCACATACCTTAATTTCCTATAATACAAGATGTGAAAGTCCTTTTGACAAAAAGGAAAGGAAAAAGCTTAAAGAATATTAAAGCCAACAAAAATGTGGATAAATTTTTCTTTATTAGGAGAAATGATTCTACTTAAATAGTAGACAAGGGACAATTATCACTCATTAGGTAGACATAGTGGCCAAGAGGGTCACGTTGGGGTGAGGTCATACCAGGATTAGACAAGGGTAGATACAGTATTCTGTAATGGGTGGAAATTGGAACAGACCCATTGACAAAAGACAAGAAATTCCCAAATTTGAAGGTAAGCTGACCAAATCTTTGCATGTATCACTATTTGAAGGCCATATCAAAATAGCATTAGTGGCGCAATTTATGACAATAAGTTTAAAAATCATTAAAGTTCTTTATTTATTAATTAGAAATGATGTTTGGGAGTGGGAATACAACATTTTACTATTGTGTTTATTTAAAGTTGTTATTAAGATGTATTCAATATGAAAAAGTTAAAGTGTTGACTTTACTACTTATGTTGCAACTGAACCAATGAGGATTCAGTATTTGGAATTGGGGAAGATAACAGTCCAATAGGAAAGGACAGAATAAGGTCATTTATTGTAGAATATTGTGATTAATGTACTATATGGGGAAAGCCACAAGGCCACATGGGGGTGGCATGGTGGCTTGTTCCATGTAAGAATTGGAGCCGAGGAATAACTCATGTGGGGATCAGCAAGTCAAATTAGTAGCGCTCCTAATTAGGATGAAGTACCCGCCATTTGATCTTGCCACCAGATTAATCCATAACATTAGATATGTCAAGGGCCGGCTCATTGAGCGCCCCCTGTGTATTGTAAGGTACATTGGCAGGCAAGGTTCAAAAATTGGTTGCAACACCCCCCTTGCCCCCTGCTTGTTGTCAGACACCAAGACCAGAGGCTGAGGAAGGTCTGGGAAGGTCTGCACGGACAACTTTTGTGTGGGGATGGCACAGCAGGGGTGCAAGCAATCATGGTGAAGCTTCTTGGTGTTTCCTTTGGCATCTTCAAGTTGATAAGTAAGATTGTCATAGATGGCAGCTATCTTGAAGGGCCCTAAGTGGTTGGGTTCTAGCTTGGCATAATTAGGATTGAGGGTGTAGGCAGGGTCACCTACAGCATATCTATCTTCAAGGTGCTTTGTCCCTCCTGTAATCCGCTTGTGTTTAATCTCCCAGGCTTTGGCACAGCATTAGTCTAGTGATGGAGTTGTTACTAGGGGGCTTGTTGGGAACCTTGGACTGTAGTTTCCCCTGTTCAACCCCTGTCAGACTTTCAGGTCTTCCAAAGGCCAGGGTGCTAGGGCTGAACCCAGTGCCCCTGTTGATTCTTGCTTGCAAGATCAGTAGCGTGGTGGGCAGGTGTTCAGTCTATGCAGTGTTAGGGTGCTCTTGTGAGAGCTTGGCAATCAATTGAACCAGTGAGCTATTTAACTGTTCTACGTGTCCATTGGCTTGAGGATGGTAGGGAGTTGTAACTATATGTTGGAGTGCTTTCTTGGCACATTATACCTTCATGACATATCCAACAAGCTCAGGGCCACCATCTGTGATGAGACGTTTGGGTTGCCCAAAGTGAGCCACAATTTCCTTGCCAATGAAGCAGGTGATGGTGGCGGCGGTATGGTTGGTTGTTGCCCAGGCCACTGGCCAACAAGTGAAGTAGTCAATGGCAGTGATAATGTACTTCTTGCCTAGTCTGTCTTTGGGGAGTGGCCTCACAATGTCAAGGGCCCACTGCTCAAAGGGTTCCATAGCCTTGATGGGCAGGACAGACTTGGGGGGTGCAGGTTTGGATGTGTTCTTTTTGCACAGCACACATGTTTTGAGGAGGTCCAAGATATCTTGACGCATGCACAGTCACAAAACCTTCCATTTCATGATCTCAAAGAGGTTATGCCCTCTGATGTGACCCAGGGTTCAGTGGTAGTGCAATATTGTGTCCCCTTGTTGTGTGGTGAAAATGTAAGGCGTCTTCCCACCTGTCTCTGCCTGGCAGCAGACGTTACCAGCATTGGTGGTGAACTGACTTTTGTTGTCCTTCAACTTGGAGATGGTGACCAAGTTAAGGCCTTTGTAGCAAGTTGCTCAGGGCGCAAATAGAGCATGGGCCAATCTGGGTCCAAGCCATTGTCCCCAGTGATGGACGCTACATAGAGTCGTGAAAGGGCGTCAGATGTGACAAGTTCCTTTCCAGGCTTGTATTTGATGCACAATTGATAGGGAGATAGACACTCAACCCATCCTGCTTGGCGGCGTGTCAAGTGTGACTGTGTGTTGAAGTACTGGAGCAACTTGTGGTCTGTCAGAACGCGGGGGGAAAGGTAGCTCCTTCCAAGTAGCAGCGCCACTTCTCAACGCAGTGTACAATGGCTGCCAATTCCTTGTCGTGGATGGGGTAGCGGTGCTCCAAGTCAGTGAGTTTCCTGGACTAATATGCCACAGGGAGGAAGACACCATTGTCAGTTTCTACCCTTAGCACGCCCCCTATGGCCCTGTCAAAGGCATTGGTCTTGAGTTTGTACTGTCGGTTTTGATTAGGGAACTGCAGTACTGGTGCTGTTGTGAGCCTTTGCTTCAACGTCTCAAAGTCTCAATCTCTGGCAGGGGTCCAATGGAAGCGCTGTTTGGTATTGAGGAGCTCAGTGAGAGGTGCAATTAGTTCTCCGCAATTGGGAATGAACTTGCGTACATAGGCAGCCATGCCTAGGAATGTCCGCACCTGGCCCACATCAGCGGGGGGCGGCATGCTGGTGACTGCCTTGATTTTGGCAGGGCCGGGCTTTATCCCTTGGGCAGAGATGGTGTGCCCAAGGAATAACAGCTCCAATTTGAGGAGCTCACATTTAGAGGGTTTAGCTTTTAGCTGGGTTTTCCAAAGGGTGTCAAGGACAGCACAGAGGTGTTGGAGGTGTGTGGTTTGATCTTGACTGAAGACAATAATGTCCTCAAGGTACACCACCACACACTTTCCAATCAGTTCCTCAAAGGCTTTGTTCATCAACATGGCAAAGGTGGAGGGAGCGTTGGTCATTCCAAAGTTCATGACACAACACTCAAACAACCCGTAGCATGTGTGGAAGGCAGTTTTTGCCTCATCTCCTGGTGCAATGTGGACCTGGTTGTACCCTGCAGTGAGATCAATATTGCTAAAGACCTTTGCACCTGCAAGTGTATCAAACAGGTTGTCAATCAGCGGAAGTGGGTACTTGTTTTTAACTGTCACCTCATTTAGGGCGCGGTAGTCTGTGACCAGGCAAAAAGACCCGTCCTTCTTAGCTACAAAGAAGACAGCTGCCCTGTATGGAGAGAGCAAGGGGCAAATGAAGCCCTTATTGAGCGCGTCCACAAGGTGCTGGTGGAGGGTTTCATCTTCCTTTGGTGTAAGACGGTATAATGGTTGTGCTTTAGGTAACAACCCTTGAAGTTGTACAGCGTGCTGTATCTCCCGGGGAGGAGGTAGTTGTTAAAGTGTCTCACTGAATATATCCTTGTACTCCTTGAGGAGTGCAGCAAGCGCTGGTGGTAGTGAGGAGGTCAAGGGATGGACTGCAGATGGTCTCTGCCCAGATAACTTTAACTGAGCATTGGTAAAGCCTAGTTTCTTCCCCTTAAAATTGTACAAGCCTGTCTCTGTTATTCCAAAAAACTCAGTATCATGGAGTAACTTGCTCATTTCCACAGGGTAGATCTGGAATGCAACCCCATTTCTGTTGAGGGTGATGACAGAGGTATCCCAATCAATGTAGGGACGGTTGTGCCAAAGCCAGTCAAGGCCAGCAATTATGTTGTGGCTGAGCCCTGCCATGATTGGCCCAGAGAGCTTAACCTGGACGTTCCCCATTCTCACAGAGAAGAGTACTGTCTCGTGTGTGATGGCAACTCTGCGGGATTCAGCTACTTGTACTGCCTTGAAACTGCTGGGTACTTGGTCTAATTGTTGAGAGTCAGCAAACGCCTGGTCCACCATAGTGTGATTGGCCCCAGTATCTACCAGTAATTTGTGGGTGTTCCCACAGAAACAGAAGGGATAGGACAAGAGTGTTACTTTATTTGAGGAGTGACTTGCTTGCAATACTGGGTCATCACTGTGAACTTGGAAGACATCCAGGGTTTTTACCTCGCAAAGATTGTAGTTGCAGGGATTTTTTGCAAGTAGGGATGGAGAGGATGGGTCAGGTGGGATTGTAAGGCCTCTTGTTGCTACAACCCCCAGGCTTTTCCCTGATCCTTGATCTGCACTAGCTGAAGCTCCCCTTTGCGGGGGCGTTTAGTCCCATTATCTTGCTGACAAGGCTGGCAATGTCCTACTTGATTGTGGCCATTGTTAGGTGTGGTACATGGTTGGGATGGAGCGTCATTGATACAGCAGAAGCCCATTGAGGCCTGGTTGTTAGCCTCCACAATGGCCTTATAGAAGTTGTTAATGGAGGTAAAGCAACCTACGGGGACTCACTTACAAATATGGGGTTTTAACCCATTGATAATGAGAGTGAGCAGCATTGCATTTCCATTGGTCACAACTTCAGGGGCAGCAGCAAGCGCTTGTTGCCAGGCAGCAAGGTATTCAGGAACAGAACCAGTTTGTTTGATGGCTAGAAGAGGAGTCCCCAAGACAATGGGGGAGAAGGTTTTGCTATAGCAGGACTTGGCAGCGTCTTGAAATGCTGCCCAGGTAACGTCAAGTTCCTGGCTAGCCCAGTTGGTGAACCACACAGCAGCGGGCCTGTTGAGGCGGCCAGACGCAGTGGCAACCCACATGGGCTTTGGGACTGACAAATGCAAAGGCGGGTTTGGGTAGATTGGAGCCAACTGACAATGTCAGCCCCCTCTACACCACCAGCAAAGGATTCTAGTTGAAGGTTGAGAATACACTGGGACAGATCTGACTGGGGCAGGGTAACACTAGCGTCACGCTGCCCAAGGCAGAGCCAATTGTACAGGCTTGTGAGAACTAACTGGTCTTGATAGATGACATACCTGTCAGGGATGTCCCCCTTGGGGATTGGCAGGAAGGTCTCTTGTTGTGGAGTAGCCATACAGCCCGTACTCTGTCCTTTCTTGGGGGGAATTTTGTTTTTAGATAGGTTGTAAATCTACTTCTGCTACCACTGTTGCAACTGAACCAATGAGGATTCAGTATTTGGAATTGGGGAAGACAACAGTCCAATAAGAAAGGACAGAATAAAGTTGTTTATTGTAAAATATTGTGATTAATATACTATATGGGGAAAGCCACAAGGCCACAAGGGGATGGTATGGTAGCTTGTTCCATGTAAGGATTGGAGCTGAGGAATAACTTGTGTGGGGATCAGCAAGTCAAATTGGTAGCACTCCTAATTAGAATGAAGTACCTGCCATTTGACCTTGCTGCCAGATTAATCCATAACATTAAATACGTCAAGGGGCAGCTCATTAAGCGCCCCCTGTGTATCATAAGATACGTTGGTAGGCAAGGTTTGAAACTTGGTTGCAACACTTACAACATCCTCAATAGGCAGTAGCATAGTAATTTAGACTTAATTGCACCACTCTAATTGCTTAAATCCACCCTGGTAGCTGATCACAAGCAAATAGTTGACATTCCTGATTGTTGGGATTTTTATTGATAATAAATTCTATATTAAATTACATAGTAAACCCAGCTTAAGTTATGAAATTGCTGTTAGCCACCAATCTATTTATGCTATTAAAGTTGGATTAAGTGCCACAGATAGATTTATAAGATGAACATTTCAACAATCAGCTATGCTTGTAATACATTTTTTCAATATATTAATTTAATAAAAAATTAAGTATGTAATTAATTTTTTAATGCAAATGCTTCAGTTTTGCTATTAAAAATAAGCTAGGCTTAAAAAGAGTCAATATTGACACTTTTACATAGTAAAAAAAATTAATTAATAAATAAAATTTTACTAGTAAACATAAAGAGAAATTTGGTTTAAATTGAGTTTTTTATTAAGCTTAAAATTAAATTTTGTCAAAATGGCCACAATTTTGTCATGTTTTTTGGGTTTGTACCCCTGAGCACTCTAAAAAATGAGAATAAAGCTAGTGCAAATAGCAAGAAACATAGTAGTTTTCAATTTTTTAGTCAACATTGACCATGTTGACAAAGTGTTGACATGGTCACTGTCAACATGGGCACTGTTGCCTGCTGGATGGTGTTCCTTAAGAGGTTTGATATGATCATTCAGTGTAAGCCAGGCCTAGAACTTGTGACTGCACGACAGTCACTGTTAAGTATTTAGCCAAATAAATACTCCAAAATATAAAGTTGCTCTGTTTTTGCTGCTTGTTTTGTGAAGATAGGTTTGGCTGTAATTCTTCAGATAAAGATTCCTGAAAACTTAGTATCTATATTCAATAAAAGAACAGAAGGCAAGATTGCCCAAATCAATCTTGGAGACTAGGCGTCTCAAAAACAACTTAATTAACTGGGAAGATTAATTAATAAATATATGATAATTTAATTAATGAGGATTTAGTTATATTGGTTAAATTGCCTTGACTGTGTCAAGAAGTTTGGTTAAGGTCAACCATAAGTAAACCCCCAAATTTTGGGTTAAAAGCGCCACCTAATGGATTTTTAAAGAGCCAAGGCGCCACTATCAATTTTTTTCAGGCGCTGGGGCACCGCCTGGGAAAGTTCCTGGGCGCTGTGGTGGTGCCTGGTTCAAGTTTCAAAGCGTTTTAATGGGTTTTAAAGCAAAAACCATTAAATGCAAAGATAAATAAATAAAGGCAAGGATGCCTAGGAATTCAGGGTTAATCAGCTGGTTCCCAGTTGGAACATCAATAGCTGAGTTTTGGGATGTTTAATCCACAGGGTTTTGGCGCCGTGAGCTGAGGAAGCTCCATGCTGAATTGGTACATTGGGATGAATGGAGTCAGGTAACTTCTTCCCATTGTAGGTTGATTCTCATAGGTTGAGAAATATTGGTGATATTTTAGGTAAAGATCTAGGTTTGGATGACTCAAATGTCATAGACTACGTGGGATGAATCATAGGTTGATTCAGGAACCGGAGGGGTTTTCAGCCAAATATGCCCCAAATGGTATATAAGCAGAAACAGCTACACTTTAATAAAGATATATTGTCAATTTTGACACTTTCCCCTCAACTGCCTTTTCAATTATTATGTCTAATTTGTTAAATTTTGAAAGGGCCAAATATGGAGTACTTCACGTGAAAAATGCTGCTGCCAGGAAAGAGGTTCCTACAAGTTTGTTGGAGGAAGCTTGGGCAAGCTTGGAGGTCACCAAGACTGTGCCTGAGGAGTCCTTGGTGGAAGTAAAGGATGCGTTTGAAGAGTTATATTCTAATTACTTTGCAAGAGAAGGTACTCCTGCCCAAGGAAACCAAATCTATGTGTGGGATTCCTGGAACCTGCTAGTAGGATGGGACAAAATCTTACAACAAGTGAAAGCAAAGGCAAATTGTGAAATTGAGGCTTTAAGGGCAAGAGAGGAAAAGAGCATTGAGATCATGGCCCGTTGGCGGGATGATAACAAAGTGTTGTCCCATAAAATTCCCTTCCCTGGAGACAAAGCTCCTCAAAGCTTTGTCAAAGGAAGGTAATGGTAATAAGAGTCAAGGGCAGGATAATGGCGGGATGGACTGGTTTACCTGGATCTGCCACAGAGCCCAACACGGGGGCAGAAAAAACCTATGGTGAAAGGAGTCCAGTCTATGCTTGCCAAAATGTTGCCATTTTCTGAAAAATCCAAAGGAAGGAATTGCTTTCCTAGAGGGTTTCCTTATCCAAGCCTCTGGTCTGGAGGATGATGAGAAATGTCATTAGTTGGAAGTTCTTCCAGTCCTTCCTGCTTTGAGTGGTTTGAAAGATGTAAAGCCAACAATTGGACCACATTGTTGGAGGAATTTTGAGCCAGTTACACGGTAACCCTCAGACCTGGTGATGCTCTGTAGAAAGCCAGAGACGTCACTCAAGCTGGCCATGAAACAGTGTTGATGTATATTTCACAAATTAAGAGTTCCTAGCTTTTGTGGTTGTGGAACACAATCAGGATCTGGTGGAGGATGCTTTCTTCACTGAAATGTGGCCCAGGTTGAGAACTCAGGCTTTTATGCTGCGCTGTGAGAAGTTATCATGGTCAAAACTTGTTCATAATGTCATTCAAATGGAATGGGATCTTGGTAGTCCTCCCCACAGTGCTCCACACTCAAGAGTAGGAGCTCATGTGGCTTCAGGGGAAGGGTCTTCTGATAGAACCAGACGTCCTAGAAGTCCTTCAGATAAGGATCACATGTCTAGATTTAAACGGGCGTGTAAGTTTCCCATGGCAAAGGGATGCTGGATCTGCGGGAAAGATGGCCATTTTGCTGAGAAATGTCTCAATTGTGCAGAATTTGATAAGGAACACCCTGAACTGATGTTTAAGGACTCAGGAAAAGAAAGGTGGGCTTAGGTGTCTCCCAACCTGAGCTTGGTAATTTAGAGAATAATGGGAGAAGGAGACTTTGATCTGGAAAGGCCTTGCAGGAGTACGGGAAAAGCGCCAGCAAACCAGTGGAGCCACCTGTACAGTAAATTGATGTCTCTTGTCTGACTCTGCCTGAGGGGAGTACAGATGCCTCTCCAGATGAGTGGATATTGGATGTACACTTGGGTATTAAGGAAGACAGGGAGATTACGTGGCAGCCTGTGCGGGTCCAGTTGAGCATGGATCAGCTCAAACAAGTGGAATGGCATAAGAAGCTGGCCCAGAGCATGCCAGCATTATTGATTGCAAAACCTTTTGTGTGGGCATTGCAAGGGGTTATCCTTCTGGATATTTTTCTTGATGGTATCCCAGCAAAGGCAGTATAAAATCCAGGCTGTGCTGGGGTAGCAGTATCAAAGAACTTTGTCCGTAACATGGTATGGACCCATCAAGATTGGTCACTTTGACTTTATCTTCCGCAGATGGGGTTACCACTATTGAACAAGATGTATTTGATGAGGTGGTAATAAAATGGAAAAATACCATGGTCAAGACTTCTGCTGTAGTTTCACCAGGAGCAGGATTTGATGTTCTTCTTGGTATGACTTTGATTGTTGAGGCCAAGGTGAGCCTGGATGCCTTCAAGAATGTCTTGGTTCATGAAGGAGTTGAGTACGCTTATCAATAGCTGACAATTCTGCCAGCTCTAGAAGATGTTCAGTCAGTGGTCATCTACACTGAAGAACATTGCTCCACTCTACCAAAGGGAATTGCCTGGTTGAAACTGGTAGCTTTCAATTGTGGAACGCAGGGGGGCAAGTTATCCCATAATTGCCCCGCCATATATCCTCAAATGTGGCAATATTTAAGAATGGATCAAATGGCAAACTCCTCAAGTCCTGGAAGTTGTTTAACACTTGTGCGGTTCCTGTGGACATTCAGCAAGGTCAGTGTATTGGAGTTTGGATTCCTGTAGTTGGAGAAGTCACAACAAATAAACCTACTGTCTCTTATGTTTGTGTGCCCTTCAACAATTTAACCCGTATACTATGTCCAAGTGAAGCACCAGGTACCCTGTTGTATACTCTGGTGTGGAAATGGAGTAGTTGTTTCTCATTGGACAAATATGATGTGGGGAGAACTGGTCCACCCTATGTCATAAAAACATTGACTGGGAAGCCGTACAAAGGATATGTACCCGGTTGTAGTCCTTCTGCAGTTGCTGCAATTAGAGAAGAGGTGGAGAAAATGTGAAGGGCCAACCTGATTGAGGAAAGTATCAGTCCTTACTCAGCTCTGTGGTTTGTGTCCCAAAGCCAGATGGGAATATACACATTTGTATTGATTTCCAAATGGTGAATAAGGATATTGTAAATGATGCCTACCCAATGCATCATATTAAAGACCAGCTGGTTGCTTTGGCTGGATCTTCCTGGTTCACCACATTGGATCTGACTAAGGGTTACACCAATTGTTAATTGATGAGAAGTCTAAGGAGGTTACAGCGTTCTCTACACCTGACAGTCTATATCAATAAAAAGTTTTGCCATTGGGAATGAAGACAGCAGGTGGTGTGTTTCAGAAGGTAATGGACCAGATTATGACAGTGTTGTAAATATGCTGTCTTAGCAGAGTTACACGGGGAGAAATATTTAGAAGAAATAATAATCTTTATTGTGAGATAGTGATTATATAGTTCATATGAATCAAGGATAACAGGAACAAGATTTGTGATCACACAGCTGGATGGAAGAAGGGGGGTGGCTTGATCCTGATAATGAGTCAAGCGCCAAATTGAGGTATCCACCATAAAGGATCATCATCTGTTTGTGTTGTTGGATTTGGTAATTTGAGTTGACTTCCTAGTCTGGCTTTGAGTGACCAGATAATCAGATTGTGGGTCACAAACTTGCTTGGTTAGAACCTTGCTAGTGGGTCAAGCCTGCGGTTTTGACACCCCCCCAACTGAAGGTTGGTCTCCTCTAGGGCAGGTTGCCAGGGAGGTTGTCAGGAGCCCAGGTGCCGTATTTCACTAGTTGCTGTTCTGTGGCAGGCAGGGCAGTATCTTGTTGTTTCTGTCTTGCTTTGCAGGGTTGTAGGCAATCATGGTGCAGGGTCTTGTCTTGCTTATGTTTTCCAAGCCCTTGCACAAGGTAAGTGTTATTGTTGTTTACCTTCAGGATGATTGCATGCCCCACTTTTTCAGGTTGTAGCTTGCTCATATCAACATTCATGACCCAAAATTTGTCCCCAACTTCATGTCTATTGCGGATGGGGACAAATGTCTTTTACAGACATTTATTCTCTTTTCTGTTTGCTTGCTGTTAGCCTCTATCACTTGAGGGTCTGAGCGTGGAGGGACTTCACTTGGAATTTCCAGTTTAGGTCCTGTCAATGCTTGAATGATATTTGGCTGTATGCTGTATACCAGTTCAAACGGGCTTTTTTCTGGTGGATCTGTTCACTTGGATTCAACACACAAGCAGTGCAGTTGGTAGCTGCTTATACCAGTCTTCAGGTCTCCTGGCAGTGAGTTTGGCTAAGACTTGCACAAGGCTACCATTAAGCTGCTCTACGCGTCCATTGGCCTGTGGGTGGTATGGTGTTATTACAGTGTGTTTGAATCCATTTTTGGTGAGGTATACATTGGTGTCTTTGGAGGTCAACCCTTTGCCTCCATTGATTATCAGGAGTTATTGCTTTCCAAACTTGCTGATTATCTCCTTGCCAATAAATTGTTGTATATCATTGCCAGTATGTGCCTTCACTGCTTGGGCTACTGGCCATCTTGTGGTGAAGTCAATGGCAGTGATGATGTATTTCTTGTCATTGTATTTTCCTGGCATGGGGCCAACAATGTCAAGAGCCCATACTTTGAAAGTTAGATGTGTACATATAGGAAGTACTGACCTTGGCAGAGTTTTGCTTTTGGTAAACTTTTTGCATAACTCACATTGGTCTAAAACCTCTTGAACATTGCAGTATAAGGTTGGCCACCAGGCCTTATGTTTAAGGAACTCACATAGGTTTTGGCTCTTGGTATGTCCAAGGTCTCTGTGATAGTGTAGAATGGTATTGACTTGCTGATGCGTGGGAATGTAGGGGATGGTTGTGCCGTCTGTCATTTTTCTGTGTAGGATCCCATATACGTCAGCAAATAGGTGTTCATTTTTAATGGCTGTCTCCTTTGTTATGTTGTTTGTGCCTGGGGGGAAACCTTTGTCTTTTGTTTGTAGCACTAGGAGAGGCCAGTCTGGGTTGAGCCCATTTTCTTCTCTTGAAGCATGAACATACAGGCAGGACAGGGCGTCTGCCATGGTGAGCTTGGCCCCAGGTTTGTACTGGATGAGCATGTTAAATCTCTCTAATAGCTCCATCCACTGGGATTGGCGGCGTGACAGATTTGCTTGAGTTTTGAAATAGATGAGTGACTTGTGATTGGTTAACACTGTGAATTCTTCCTGGCGTTCCAGATAACAACGCCATTTGACTAGGCAGTGTACAATGGCCAGCAGTTCCTTGTTGTGGATAGGATATTGGCACTCACTGTCTGTCAATTTTTGTGATTCATAAGCTATGAGCAGGAAGTCACTGTCATTATTTTTGATTTGTAGTACTCCCCCAATGGATGCATCTGAGGCGTTGGTTTCCATTTGGTATTCCCTGTCACGCTTGGGGTATTGTACAATGGGAGCTGTCATGAGTTTCTCCTTGAAGCGTCTAAAACAGAGGTCACATTGGGGGGGTCCACATAACTTGGACTTGGCGCCTGTTATGGCAGATAAGGGGGCAGTCAAAATGTCACAGTCAGGTATGAAGCATTGTACATAGGCCACCATTCCCAAGAAGGTGCAGAGTTCTGACTTATCCTTGGGTGATGGCATCTTGCAGATGGCCTGTATCTTTTGACTGTTGGGTTTGATGCCATCCTTTGAGACTATGTGTCCCAGGAAAAGCAGTTGCTTGCGGAAGAACTGGCACTTGGAGGGTTTGGCCAAGAGTTTGTGTTGCACCAAGGTAGCAAAGACTGCCTCTAGGTCTTTGTGGTGTTGTTCCACCAAGGGGCTGTAAACAATGATGTTGTCTAGATACACTAGGGCGTGTTTGCCTATGTGGGGCGCAAATAATTCATGAAGGTTACAAAGGTGGACAGGGAATTGGTCATGCCAAAGTTGAGCACCCCACATTTGTAGGAGCTATACTTAGTGCAGAAGGCCGTCTTGGGGATGTCTTTCTCTTTAATACAAATCTGATTGTAGCCTGCAGTTAGGTTAATCTTGGAGAAGACTGTGGCTCCTCCCAAGGCATTTAAGAGGTTGTCCATCAGCAGTAGCGGGTAACAATTCTTAATGATAACTTTGATTAGGGCTTGATAGTCTGTGACCAGGCGTAAGGTACTGTTCTTTTTAGCCACAAAGAATACAGCAGCCCCAAAGAGAGACTGTGAGGGGCAGATAAGTCCTTTTTCCAATGCCTTCTTGAGGTAGGCGCGTAAGGCGTTGTCTTCATTTGGGGTCAGCCTGTAGATAGGGCACACCTTGGGGACAGCCCCCTTGAGTTGGATGGAGTGCTGAATGTGCTTCTCAGGGGGAAGCCTGGGTAGCGCTTCTTTGAAGATTTCTGGATGGCGGGCCATAATTTTGCGGTTCTGAGGCGTGGAGGTATCCTGGTGATCCTTGAAGTGTATGATCTCATACTGATAGGAGTCCCAGTTAATTGCCTTTAGGCTTTCTTTTTCATCCTGGGTCTCTGTGATACGCACAAAGACGTGATTGTGTAGGAGTTGGTCCACAGATTTGGGGTAGATCTGGTGGTTGACACCTTCAAGTTTGATGGTCAACACAGAAGTTTCCCAGTCTACATGAGGATTGTTCTTCAGTAACAGTCTAGTCCCAGTACAATGTCAAACTTGGGAAAGTCAATGACGGGACCTTGAATGGTGGAGTGAAGGTTCTCAAGCATGACAGAGAAGGGAGCAGCTTCCTTTGTCACAGCAATGTGGTGTTTGTCAGCTAGGACCACGTTTTTAATCCGCAAAGGATTAGTAGCCAGCTTGAACTTATCCACAAAGCATCTGTTGACCAGGGTCCAGTCTGCGCCCAAATCCAAGAGTGCTGAGCCTGTGTAACTGCAAAAGCAGAAAGGATAGGATGTCAATTTATTGGGATGTCTGGCCATGGTGTACAGTACTGGGTCTTACAAGGGCACCTGGATCATTGGGCATTAGTCCACGTCCTCGGGTCAGTATTCATCATTGGGCAAGTCAGGAGTTGCGTGGGGAGAGCTTAGCTTGCTTTGTGCTCTCCCTGGGCTTTTCCCTCATCTTATTTACCTTGTGTGGCAGTGACAAGGAGATGGGTCTGGTTGGATTGGCCATTTTTTCCATTTCCATGTCCATTTGAACCCGTAGGTTTGTGTTTGGCGTTGTTCAATTGCCTCCAGGAGGTGGTCAAGAGGAGCGTCCGCCTGGATGGGAATCCTTGGGTCTTTCTTGTTTCTCAGTTTGTGCCTTGTGCAGTGTGTTGGATGTTTGCTCCGCTTGCTCCGCTTCACGGTATAGGCTTTGCATGTTGGTCACCAGGTCCAGGTTCACATGTCTCATCACAGGCGTCTTAAGGGCGTTGTAATACATGAGGTGTGTGGCTGGGGTGTCAAAGGCCATGTTGGATGGTGCATAAAAACGGAGTTCCTTGTAGGCGCAAGTAAGTTCCTTCACGGTGCCTGTCTGGGTCAGGTTCTTTACTTGGTGTATGATCATGAGCGCTGTATCTTTAAGCTGAATCTTGCCAGGAAATCTTGCTTAAAGGTATCCCAGTTCTTTTTAGTGTGCTCTTCATGCCACTTGTTGCACCAGGTGCCAGTGTCATGGGTCAGGCAAATGGAACTTTCTGTGATCCAAAACTGCTGTGGACACTCCACCTGAGCCAACTTGCTCTGGGCAGACTGGATCCAGGCAGTGGCATTGTCATTGCTGGCCCTGGCAAAAGATTCCAAGGCAGCGCTCCATAGTCTTTAAGCTACGTGGGCGGGCATAGTGGTTTTGTTGGTTGGTTGCAGCATCAATGAGGGAGCCTGAAAGAAACCTTGTGCAGACATGGTGTTGAAGGCGGGTAGCGGGATTACCGTGTTTTGGTACAGGACAAAGCCATTGGGCATGGCGGTACCAGGGGTGTATAGAGTCCAGTCAGGCGGGAGGCCAGACATAATTCTGTCAAGGATTTGTTGGCTGCGGCGTATGCGGGCAACAGGCGGGATTTTTCAAGATAAGATAGGATGGGAAACTTACCTGTGCTACTAATGTTGTAACTGTGCTGTCTTAGCAGAGTTACATGGGGAAAATATTTAGAAGATAGTTAATTATCTTTATTGTGAGATAGTGATTATATAGTTCATGTGAATCAAGGATAACAGGAACAAGATTGGTGATCACACGGCTGAATGGAAGAAGGGGGTGGCTTGATTCTGATAATGAGTCAAGCGCCAAATCAAGGTATCCACCATAAAGGATCATCATCTGTTTTGTGTTGTTGGATTTGGTTATTTGAGTTGATTTCCTAGTCTGGCTTCAAGTGACTGGATAATTGGATTGCAAGTCACAAACCCACTTGGTTAAACATTGCTGGCAGGTCAAGCCGGCGGTTTCAACAGCAGGACTTCAGCCTAGATGTGTTTTGGTATATATAGACAACATTAATGTATATAGCCCTTTCTGGGAACAACATCTAGAGGATCTTGATCAAGTATTTAGCCGGATTGAGAAAGCAAAGTTGAAGATTAGTGTATCTAAGACTAAGCTTGCCTGTCAAGAGGTAATGTATTAGGGCATGTTGTGAATTCTCAAGGGATTAAACCAAGTCCTGAGAAAGTTACTCTGTTGTTAAGTATGAGGTTGCTGCAGTCAGTCCGAGAGGTTTGGGGTTTTATGGGGTCAGTGAATTTCTACCAGAGATTCACATCCTAATTGCTCTGCACTTGGAGAGCCATTGTTTGCGTTAACAAGGAAGAACCCAATTTTTTGGGGATAAAAGCAAGAGTCAAGCTTCTTGGAGTTAAAGAAGAAACTCTCTGAGGCCCCCATATTAAGATTCCCTGATTGGTCAAAGTTGTTCTACATTGAGACATATGCAAGTTTAACTGGTCTTGGTGCTGTTCTCACTCAAGAAGGTGAGTCAAAGTTATCCCGACATCCTGTTGTTTATGGTTCTAAAACTTTGGGAACCACTCAAAGTAAATATTTGGCAACTAATTGTGAAGGATTAGCAATAGTATGGGCGGTGGAACATTTTAGGACATATATCCTAGGAATGCCGTTTATTATTGTCACTAATTACGCAGCTTTGAGAGCAATTTGGACCAAGGAAGACTTACAAGGCCAAATGCAATTGTATGCAGAGAAACTCTCTGGGTATGATTATGATATCATCTACCATCCAGGGTTGAAAAATCAGATTCTTGATTTATTGTCCCAAGCGCTGTTGGCCTGTGGAGAGGTTGAGAGGCAAGAAGCCTGGGAAGCTCTATCAAGGAATAAGATTTATGTAGAGAAATACAAGAGTCTACAAGTGTTCAGAGATCTCCATGTGCATTGGGGAGGCCACCTCAGATATGAGAAGCTATGGCAAGAAGTGAAAGCTTGGTACTGGTGGTCAGAGATGAGAGCTATGATCCTTCAGATTTTGCGAGAATGTGATATTTGATCTAAGTTCTCAGCAGCAAAATTCAAGGTACAGCTCAAGTCAGTGATGTCACATTATCCTTTTGATTTGGTCTCAATGCATACAGGTCATATTACGTTAGCAAGTGGCTGGAAAGAATACTTTTTGGTGGCTGTTGATTCTTTTACAAAATGGGTAGAAGTTTGAGCACTAACTAAGAAAACACGCGTTGCAATTGCTAAGTTTCTCCAAGAAGAAATAATAGCACAGCATGGATAGCTTAGAAAGTTCTTGCCAATAACAGACCACTAATTGTAGGACCAGTGTTAACTAAGGAATGCTTGAAATGGGGCATTTCTAAGTTAACCTCAGCTCCATATCATCCCAAGACAAATGGTTTAGTCAAGAGAACCATTGGAACCCTGAAGAGCATTATGGAGAAGTTGGCTGACGGAGCCACAACCCATTGAAAAGATCACCTGGCAATGAGTGTCATGGCGTACTGTACAATGCCCCATGATGCTACTGGGTTTTCTCTGTTTTGAATGTTGTATGGCCGGGAGACTACCACAAGCACTGAGGTGGGCCAATGGGAGTTTGTGGAAAAGAATTCCTATGAGGACGCTGTAGAGGAATATGCAGCCAAGATGCAGAAGTTATTTTCCAAGGCAAGGAGTAAAGGAGAGCGGGTTTGAGAGAGACGTGCTGCCAAGTGGAACTCAAAGCCTGGATTACTTCCCCGTGATCATTTCCAGGTTTAAGATCTGGTATGACTTGATCAAAGACGCTGATAAAAGCACCCAAGAAGAGGTCTTTAGCAATGTGTAGGGCCAATGAAGATTATCTTGATTAGTCCAGGGCCAAACTACCTAATTTGAGGGGTTGGAGCTGCCCTAGGAGAAGAATGGTCCCATGTTCATCCTCAATTCCTTAAGCTGTTCCATGGGGAATTGGAGCTAATAAAGGTACAGGAATATGAGGCCAATTCTCCTGAAGAGAAGGAAGGGGCCTTGTGACTGTATGACAGTCACTATTGAGTATTTAGCCAAATAAATGCTCCAAAATATAAAGTTATCTCTGTTTTTCTGATTATTGCATGTAGATAGGCTGGATTGGAAGTCTTAAGGTAAAGATTCCTGAAAACTGGATATCTAGGTTCAATAAAAAACAGAAGCAATATTGGCTGAGTCAATCTGGAAGACTGGGTGTCTCAAAAACAGTTTAATTAATTGGGAAGATTAATAAATAAATACACGGGGATATAATTAATGAGGATTTAATTATATTGGTTAAATTACCTTGGTTGTGTCAAGAAGTTTGGTTAAGGTCAACCATAATTTTACCCCCAAATTTTGGGTTAAAAGCGCTGCTTTGGAAAATTCATTGGGTTAAAAGCGCTGCCTAATGGATTTGCAAAGCGCCAAGGTGCCACTATCAAATTTTTCAGGCGCTGTGGCGCCTTCTGGGGAAATTACTGGGCGCTGCGGTGGCGCCTGATTTGAGTTTCAAAGTGTTTTAATGGGTTTTAAGGCAAAAAATCATTAAATTCAAAGATAACTAAATAAAGACAAGGATGCCTAGGAATTCAGGGTTGATCAGCTGGTTTCCAGTTGGAATATCAATAGCTGAGTTTTGGGATGTTTAATCCACAGGGTTTGGCGCTGGGAGCTGAGGAAGCTCCATGCTGAATTGGTACATTGGGATGAATGGAGTCAGATGACTTCTTCCCATTGTAGGTTGATTCTCATAGGTTGAGAAATATTGGTGATCTTTTAGGTAAAAATCTAGGTTTGGATGATTCAAATGTCATAGATCACGTGAGATGAATCATAGGTTGATTCAGGAACCGGAGGGGTTTTCAGCCAACTATGCCCCAAATGGTATATAGGCAAAAACAGCTAAACTTTAATAAAGATATATTGTCAATTTCAACGCTTTCCCCTCAACTACCTTTTCAATGCTTATGTCTTCTTTGTTAAATTTTGAACAGGCCAAATTTGGAATACTTTGTGTGGAAACCGCTGCTGCCAGAAAGGAGGTTCCTACAAATTTGTTGGAAGAGGCTTGGGCAAGCTTGGAGGTCACCAAGACTGTGCCTGAGGAGTCCTTGGTGGAAGTAAAGGCTGTGTTTGAAGAGCTATATTCTAATTACTTTGCAAAAGAAGGTACTCCTGCCCAAGGAAACCAAACTATGTGTTGGATTCCTGGAACCTGTTAGTAGGATGGGACAAAATCTTACAACAAGTGAAAGTAAAGGCAAATTGTGAAATTGAGGCTTTAAGGGCAGAGGAGGAAAAGAGCGTTGAAATCATGGCCTGTTGGGAGGATTATAACAAAGTGTTGTACCATAAAATTGCCTTTCTTGAGACAAAGCTCTTTGAAGCTTTGTCAAAGGAAGGTAATGGTAATAAGAGTCAAGGGCAGGATAATGGCGGGATGGACTGGTTGGACCTGGATCCGCCACAGCATCCCATAGGATTCAATAATGGACCCAGAACATAACTCAAGGGGATTAATGCCAACAAACAGGCCTCCCAAGGCTTCAGTGCCAGTCAACCACCTTCTGCATCCCAAGCCAGAACAACCAGTCTGAATCCTAGACAGAAGCTGCTCTCAAGGCCTGCAACCAAAGTCTCCTATACCAAGGTCACTAGTAATAATGAGGTTACTTACACCTTCACTGTATACTCAGTTGTCACCCAGCCCTGCACTCTGGATCCAAGAGCTGCTACTTCCTGTCCCTGCTTGTTTGATACATCATATGAGCCATTGGTCACCACTGGTGAGCAATCTGCGCCTGTGATCTATTCCACCATTGACAGTGCCACTGCACACAAGAGTGTTTCCACCTTCTAACAAAGGTCCCCGTCCCCTGTGTCAAGCTGATAGCCAGGATGCCGCAGTACCACCAAGGGCCAGTGTTGGTTGACAGATAATGAATGTGAAGCTCTCCTCAACTGCTTGAACAGGGGAATGGCAGTTCAGGATATTGTGTCCCAATTTTTTGTCACAGCCAGATATATTGGCAACATCAACAAAAAATACATCAACACTGATTGAATTGCTAAATTTTTCAAGGCTAGGCAACAGCCAAGACTACTTCAACCCAAGCATATCAATGCAATCAAGTAGTGGGCATCCAAGGATTGCCACCTGGGCTCACTTGCTGTCCAATCAATGATGGTCACAGAGTTTGGGCTTTCTGTTTACAAAACCCTTTTCTACAAAACAATGGTTGATTTGGGCTTCTCCTGGAAAGTATTGGGGATTTCTCTGTAATACCAAAACAGCAAGAAGACCATTGAGGATCAACACATTTATTCCAAGATCTATCTGACTCTAAAGGGGACTGGGAATGTCCAGCTCTTATATATAAATGAATCATTGTTTCCCTTCTCACTCAGGTCTAGGCATGGGTGGTCAAGAAGGGGTTCAAGGATGATGTAGCACATTGTGCAGCTGTCTGTTACCAAGCATATTCCATGGTTGAGATTATTGTTTCCCACAGGTTGAACCAATATCAAATGATTAAGGGCTCCCATAGTAGCAGAACATTTCTTGATTTTCTCCAAGCCATCAAGGAGTACCTCTGGATCAATTACAGCGGCCCAAGCTACATTGTTGTGCTTGATAACTTTGGACTCCATAAAGTTGATCAGGTTGTCTCCATGTTTCCACCAATTGTTAAAAATAGCCAAACCTCCTGCCACCAGCTTGCTAACTGTCCAATGAGGCTCCTCTTCATCCTGTCATATTCTCCATTTCTGAATCCAATTGAGGAGGTGTTGTTGGATCAAGAATAAGGTGAAGAAAGGCCCTCTTAAGAAACCAAATATCTCTTCAATATTCTTGAGGTCAGTCAATTTGAGATGCCATCTGATGTGGTGGCAGATTTTTACAAGCACTCTGAATCCTTCCTCCTCAAAGCCCTTAACTCCAAGCCAATCAAATAAATGAGTGCTCCAGATTTAATTGTTTTTATTTTTTTGTTTTTAATAGGGCTTGAATAATATTATTTATATATAATGAATTTAATTTGAATTTTATTAAAGAAATATAAGAATTTATACATTTCTTAAATAAAATTATTTATATTGGATACAGAGACTTTCATGTTCTGAGGCGCGGCACAGACACACAACAGGGAATCCTAACCTTAGGATTGGATTTGTACTAAGTCTTGGTTAGGTGGCAGGGAAAGCTATACAATTACTTTGTGGCCCTGAATAAATAATTTCTACTAGACGTGGCTAGAGAGGCATCAAAGTACTGAGAGACACAAAGAAAAAAAAATTTGAATAGAACTTAATTTTTATTGGTAAATAAGAAATGTAATATATAGTGGTTTGCAATACCACAAAACAATACCAGGACAGTAGTATCACTTGCCACAAGCATGAGTGGGGCAAGTGAGTTGCGCAGAGTCAGGAAGCCAAACAATTTTATTTCCTAGTTTGGATACAGACTCATTTCAAGGGGCAAAAGCAAAAGAGAGAGATTTGTACTCAAAATAACCCATAAAAGGAAAAATCAAAACAGTGTGAATAGTGACATTCACAACATTTCCCCCTTTTAGATTGGCCTTAGGGGGGTTAGTACTTGCAGAGGAACTTGTCATGCACTCAGGCAAACAGACAACCACTAGAGATGATTTTCACAGTGTACTCTGACCCTTGTTAGAATGTCACTTCCAAAGGTCCAACCCACAACATGTCTAACTTGTGAGCACTTCCCCTTACTCTATGCTGATAGTAGAGAATGTGGTCCCCAATGTTAAACTCAGGCAAGGGAGAGTGTCCTGAATTGTTTGGAGAGGGCTCAAGCATCTTGGTCTTATACTCAGATGTATACACTGTGGCCTGTATGTCAATTATACGGTTGACTAGATCTTTGATATAGTTGTCAGAGTCCATAGCCTTATCAGAGGAGAGTAGGAGGCCCCCAGGAGCAACAGAGTGATGGCCTCATGCTCATACAGCATAGCAAAGGAAGAATGCCTGGTGACACAATGTTTGCTAAGGCAATAAGCAAATAGAGCAGTGGTTAAGTATAGATCTTAGTTGGCAGTGTTGGAATAGGTGAGTTTCCTCATCTTAGAAACCAGTGTCAAATTTGTACGCTCAACTGCCCCATTGGTAGAAGGGTTATAGGGGGCAGAGAAAAACTGGTGAGACCCCAAGGCTTTAACAACAGAGGTTACTAGCTTGGCATTGAAGTTAGTCTTATTGTCAGACAATAACACTTGAGGGCAGCCATGGCTGTAGAAAACGTCTTACAGCAGGAAGGCAGCAGTTGTCTTGGCAGTCATGTCCTTAGTAGGGCAAGCTTCTACCCACTTTCTAAAATGATCAACAGCAATTATGATAAAGCGGCAACCAGAGCAGGAGTGGAGGAGAGGCCCTACAGTGTCAATGCTGACAGTGTGAAATTCATGTTGAGGGGGGACTAGCTTGAACTTGTGAGAGGAAGCTCAAGGTTGCTGGAGCTGGCAATTGTGGCAATTAGCAATGACTTCTGGAATCAGCAGACAAATGTTTCCCTAGAAATAGTTTTTCTGGAGCCAGTCATAGGTCTTGGCAATGTCTCTATATCCCGTTTCCTTATGAGTTTGAAGCACCAAAAAATGCAAAGACTAGGCCGTACATAAGGAAGGTATTGGTTTTGCACTTTCTTGAAGAGCTGATGTCACAAATGAGCATCTCCTTAGATAGTTTTGATAGAGCAATTTGGACTTATTTGGTCTTGCTCTCCTAAGAGAAAGGTTATCCAACTAATTCATACAGTTGAACAGCTTCAGAAGGGTGTAGAGCAAGGATGGGCATTCTGGATAATACATCAGCATTCTGATGTTGAATCCCAGGACAATGTAGCACAGCAAAGTTGTAACCTTGAAGGCAGAGAGCCCATATATCTAGTTGTCCTTCTGGTTCCTTAAGCAGTTATAACCACTTAAGTAAAGCGTGGTCAGAGACCACAGTGAAATGGGTGCCATACACATAATGACAAAACTGCTTGACTGCATGCAACACAGTGAGGCAATCTTTCTCTGTAACACTGTAATTCTTCTCATGCTTATTTAGGACACAAGAAGTATAAGCTACAGGGTGATCCACACCTTTATCATCTAGTTGAGCCAGGATGGCCCCAATAGCTAGTTTGCTAGCATCAGTGTATAAAGGATGAACTCCTTATCATAGTCAGGATACACCAAGATGGGAGCCTCTTTGAGTTTTTTCTTAAGAGTCTCAAAGGACTGCTGCTGACTAGCAGTCACTTGAAAGGGACATTATGTAACAGTTGGACCAAAGGTTTGCTAGTATTGGAAAAGTCAGGAATGAACTGTCTGTAGTAGCCCATTATGCCCAGGAAGACTTGTATCTCATGCAGGTTGGTGGGTGGAAGCATTTTTTCAATGACCTCAACTTTCTTAATCATTGGGTGAATCTCTGTCTGGGCCACCTCATGGTCCAAGAACTCAAGGCATTCCTTGAAGAAGGCACACTTTGATGATTTCAGTTTAAGGCCAGCCTCTCAAATCTTTATATACACTTCTTTGAGGTGAGCCAGATGATCTTTAAAGATAGCGCTGAAGACTGTAATATTGTCCAAGTATACCAGGACACATGAGAGCTTCAGGTCACAGAAGATGGGGCCCATGGCTTGTTGCAAGGTAGCTGGGGCATTGCAGAGTCCTTGCGGCATACAGGTAGGCTCAAACAGCCCTTCCAAGGTGATAAGTGCGGCTTTCTGTCTATCTTTGGGAGAGAGATCAACTTGCCAGTACCCAGATTATAAATCCATATTAGAGAAAAACCTGGAGCCTCCAAGGTGGACAGAGAGTATCATCAATACGTGGCAAGGGGTAAGAGTTCTTTTTGATTAAGGAGTTCAGCTTTCTATAGTCCATCACAATATAATAACCTTCATCTTTCTTCTTCAGTATGAGCAAGGGGGAGGCTCATGGAATTTGGGAAGGGGCCAGTAGCCCAGCGTCTAAAAGTTGTTTGAGCTCTTTAGACACCTGAGTGTTTTCTACACAACTGCAGTAATATGGTTTAGTGTAGAAGGGGGGCAAGTTTGAGCTTCTTGACAAGCTTTGAGGAGACAGCATTTACAGGGGATCCTACGTTAAGGACGGCCTTGATTTTCAACTTTTGGATGGATATTTCCACACAAGTGATGGTACAACCAAAGGTTGGAAGGACAGCCAGGATGTCCTGGGCTTCTGCTAGTTCTTTGTCCCATTTTTCAATCATGCATATTAAGCCTGGAAGCTCCTTATAGACAGTCTGGAGAGGAAGCAAATCTGACACATTCTTGAATACAGTGTCAGCAACTTTAGCGGCTTCTTTGGATGACTCTACAAGCATAGTAGACCTCTTAGATTTAGTGAGGTATGGATGAGATATAACCTCTTTGGCTTCAGAAAAAGGCTTGATAGTTGTTGTAGCTTTCTCAGAGCTTATTTATAAGGGTCTGAAATAGTTTTGGGGTTGGCAAGGACTGAATACTCATAAGCTTTAGGGCCCTCAACATCTGAATTGTCCATGTCAGAGTTGTCAGAGATATTTTGGAACAGCAGTAGAATGGGAGGGTACTCAGTATCAGCAGGCTCAGAGTCAGCTATGGAAGGGGGAATGAAAAGAGACTGGGAAGAATTGTCAACCAAGAGTGTCTCCCCTCTAGGTTGACTGTTCTTTTCCCGCCTGTTCCTTTAGATCAGCTCCTTCAACCAAAGGATTGGTGCAGACTCAAGAATGGTGATCTATCTGGCCACAGTTATGGCAAAATTGACGTCTAGGAGGATTTTGTGAATCCATGGTGAGGATGCAAGGGCCACAGGAGGAAAAACCAGAATTAGAGGCGGCACAATTTTCCAACACAACCACTCTAGAATGGGTAAGGTACATATCCTGTAACAGCGTTTTTATGCTCTTCATAGAGGAAATTATGGCCTTATGGGCTTTGAAATGGAGGCACAGAAGCTGGTTAACCTTGAGGGCTTGAGCACAAGCCATATATGCTTCATGTGTGGTCAATTGTCTGATTGTCATTAATTGCTGTCCTTTATGTAGAATTTATCTGCAAATTCAGCTAGAGTCTCCTTAGGGTTGAAAGCAATGTGCATGAAGGCATCCTTCTTCACTTCTAAACTGAGGTCACCACCAAATTTGTCAATCAGAAGCTGCTTTTTGTCTTCCCAAGTCTTGATGGTGGGCAGCTCAGGCACCACCACCTCTTGGCAGGTCAGGTGTAGACAGGTTAAAATGTGTTCTTTCTTAACTTTATCAGAGGCCCTTCTCATGGCAGTTTCATAGATATTTAGGAAGGCTGCAATAGTAGATTTTTTAGGGCCAAAGACTTGCTTAAAGGTAGGCTTGAAATGTGCTTCTGGAGTTGAACCACCATAGTTGCTATTGAGTACATTTATGCGCAGGGAGAACTCTGCCTCAGATTTGGAGAGGGGCTGTCTGGACCACAGTTGCTGAAAACCTTCTTTTAGAGTAGTTGAGGTCTCAGTAGTGCGGGTACCCGTATTATTAGCTAAGGTGGTCTGTTGCTCAGTAACATCTAGGCGTTGGCCCTGTGTTGTTACTACTGTGGAAGGCTTGGCCAGTCAGGAAATCAGGGAAGGACTCAATGAGAGGCAAGGGGAAATCCTGTCATTTACTGAACTAATTAATTCACTCATCTCTTAGACATCCCTATCAAGACTAGAGTAATCCCGCTTCAGGTGGTCCACCTCATTAGCTAGAGCAATTAACTCCTAGCACATTGGATTTGGGGGCTCCTGGCAGACCAGGGCAGCAGCCATCTTCATCACCAACCCCAGTTAGACTAGCAGCAGTCACCACCATTTTGTGTAGGGCAGTAACTTCTTGTTGTAGCTCAGCAACTTGAATTGTTAAAGCAAGCACCTGAGGATCAGGCTGAGGTGCTTCAGTAGAGCAACCTTTACTGTGAATAGACGCTTGCAGCTCTCAAATGGCATCCCATAGTCTCTGTTCTCTATCCACCAGATTGTCAGATGGGGGATAAGGCGGAGCATCTGGCTTGGGCGTAGATAATTCATTCACTTGAGTCTGGAGCTTGGCAATAGCAGCAGTAGTGTCAGCCCTTTATTGATCAAATTCCTCACTGAGCTCTTAAGGCCTTTAGCAACAAGGTCTGCTACTTGTTGTAGTGATTGAAAGAGTAAGCACTGAACACATAGAGCTGTTTTAAAAGCCGTTTGAAGTTGGTAAGATATGTGTTCAAGGTAGAATCTACTTGGGCTTGCCAGGGTTGTTCTAGCTGGTGTAACTCATGTAGACGCTCACTGATGTATTCTGGGATGAACTGGCGCATTTGCATGATTTAATTAACCAATCAGGTTTGGGAAGCAACAGAGTTGCACTGATTGTCAGATACCAAGGAAAACAGGGAGTGGATCCACTGTTGATAGGCAGCAAACTGATCCCAGTGATGAGTGACAGCTGCTTGTAGAGACAAAATCTCCTGGACGTGGAACCCTAACACCATTAAATGGTGGGCTAAGGCAGGTTTTAAAAAGGATGACATAGGTGCTCAGCAGAGCCAGCCGCTGAGAGGAGATGCTGTGGAAATTGAAGAGCCACAATTAATTCATAGTATTATTCTTAACTGAACTGTAATAAGAGGCACAGGATGGCCCCATCACGGACTATCTCAAGAGCTACTACTATGGCTTGTTCTAAGTCAGGGGTACCCAAGGTGTAGGCCACTAAGCAGGGACTATTAACAAGGTTCAGCACAGTAGGGACAATAGGTGGGTCTGAAATGTCTTCCTTGATAGGAAGACTGGTGATTTCAGGTGAAGTTGGCTCTTGTATGGGAGGAGGCAAAGGACCTGAAAATGTAGTTGCAAAAGGGATAACCATGGGGCTTACATCCCCTGTAGCAAAAACCATTTTTTTGTGACCTGAGGCAAGGCACAGATACACAACAGGGAATCCTAACCTTAGGATTGGATTTGTACTAAGTCTTGGTTAGGTGGCTGGGAAGGCTATGCAATTACCTTGTGGCCTTGAATGAATAATTTCTACTAGACGTGGCTAGAGAAGCACCAAAGTACTGGGAGACACAAAGACAAAAATGTGAATAGAACTTAATTTTTATTGGTGAATAAGAAATGTATATATAGTGGTTTACAACACCACAAAACAATACCAGGATGGTAGGATCACTTGCCACAAGCATGAGTGGGGCAAGTGAGTTGTGCAGAATCAGGAAACTGAACAATTGTATTTACCAGTTTGGATACAGACTCATTTCAAGGGGCAAAAGCAAAAGAGAGAGATTTATCCTCAAAATAACCCATCAAAGGCAAAATCAAAACAGCGTGAATAGTGGCATTCACAACAGAGACATATATTTTTATTATAATGCACCAAATATTATATAGACCGTAGAGCTACAATTATATTAATTTTATTTCAATAAATGTGAACCTTTTTTAGTACAATGACTTCTTTTTGAAAGCCACATATTTGACCTTGTGAGGCATCACCTGATCCTTATTATTTCAGTGCCACTACAGCCACATAACACAAAAACCAATGATTTTCATGTATCTCTTATTAATTAGTACTTATGAAGCAGGTTAAGCATATTGTATATATTTATCAAATCATATTATAAGGGAAAGGTAATTTAAGTTCTAAAGAATAACTTGTTTAGAACATAAGTGGAGCAGACAGTTTGAGTCAAGTAAATAGAGCTCTTGTTGTTTAACTACTATTATATGATCCTATTTTTGCCGTCAATTAAATAAAAATTTTATAACTTATTTTTTACTATTACATGTTTTTGCTTTATTATAACTACTCTATTATTATATAATAACTAATTATATATTACTATTATAATTATAAAGTAAAAATTAAAATTAAAATTAAAGTGCAAGAGAATATTATTTATTAAGGGGATTCTAATTGCAAAGGGGAATGTGATTATTCTGGGGTATTATACCCCAAAATCAAATTTTCTGCTAATGCGTCTAATTGGGATCATGTACTCTTTTGTACGTGGTGGAAAACTCTGGATGCAGTTGCTAATGGGGTGGCACTGAGCACCCTGGTGATGGCAGAGCGCCTAATAAAAGGCAATTGTGAAAGTGAATTGATCAGAAAATTCTTCTCAGGAGGAACATATTAGCCATATAGTCATGCAAGTGCAAAGGAGCTGTACAAGATGTGCTTGACTGTCCTGTACCCCTGTGGCATCTTCTGTCTTTCTAATGCTAAGAGGCATATGTCTATTTGATATGGTATATCTTCTAATTTTTTAACATTTGTTTTTAGAATGCAGTGTATTAATATTCCTAAATATATAGCAACATGAATCATTTGAGAGGTATATGTCTCAGAAAACATGCATAATTTTTTTATAAATATGAACTAATCTGTTAATATAGGAAGTTTTAGAGTTCTTGAATATGGTTCTGGGGGGCGCCTGGTTTGTATCTTCCTCCTATGCCTTAGAAAACAAAATCAATAAAGGCTTAAACTTATTCATTAGGATTGCATCCCCAACTTTATTTGATAATGTTTTGAAAACTTTATTGAAAATTTCAGCTTTGATGATTTTGTTTCTATTTGAAATTCTGTTTTTCTGAGATTTTTTCATATTCATTTATTCTTTAAAAGGATAATCTTTGAATACTTTCATAAATATATTCATCAAAATACATCTTGATATTCCCATGAATTTCATTCATTTCAGTAAACTTGATTACTCTGCCTAGTTTGTAGGCTTCCCTGACCTATGGCAAGCATCCTGTAGGTGGTAAATATTCCTTGTTTTTTCTTCCCTATTTCCATATCAATTCATGTTCATTTGAATTATTCTTTGTATTTAATTTTGATTTATTTGTATTACAGGGGCTAACAGTGATTGTTAACCCCCATAAACATTAATAGGTGTGAAGACCGCTACCTTGACAACCTCAGCCCCATTTCTTGTTGTGGCTAAAGTAAATGTAAGTAAGGCATAAAAAAACTTACTGATTTTCCCCCCTATGGCCCCCTCAGCAACAGGCGCACCTTTGGCAAACTTCATGAGCGTTGGCTGCTCTTCATTTGTTTTCCTGGGCTTGATATTCCTTATTTTATGTGCAACTTGTGCTTCCTTTTGATTTTCATTTGATAAATTTTCAGTATTTCTTGAAGCACTTCTGCTTCTTGATTGTGTTTCATTTTCATCTGTTTATGTTTGATTATTTTCATTTATTTTGTTTTGAATAGGTTCCTTTTCATTTCTGGTTATTTCCAGTGTTTTTTCCCTTCCTTCTATTAGTTTTATTTTATTATTGTTTTCTCTGGCTCCTTGCCAGAACTCCCACAAATTGTAGGCTGAATTATTGAAATTCAAACTTGATAAAATTGTTCCCTGTATATTAAGTAATGCTTCTTTGTTCCTTTCATCTATAATATTTCCATATTTATTCAGAGCATCTTCCTTTGACTGGATTAGTGGCTGGCCTCTGTTGCCCAGCTTTCCTGTTACCAGTTCCCTGGTATTTTTTCTATTTCAACAACCTTTCTCAGGTGTGCTTCTAATACATTTATCAAGTTGTATATATTTGACAGGCTGTTTTTATTTCATCAAAAAACTGGGTTTTATAGTACTACCATCAACGCATGATCATGAAATTCTAATTAATGAATGCATTTTATTGACAATTATTGCAAATAATAAAAATAACTTGCAATTATACAAGAAAAAAGCATAATACACCAAAAAACACACCAGAATTACATTAAATTAGCCATCAGAATAAGAACATGTAGATTATATTTTTCAGTATGTAACTTTTTTGTTTGAAAAAGTGTTTTATTGATATTTCATTGAATTTTGAATGTTTTATTTAATCTTACCTATACTGGGCTGTAATGCCAACAATGTCAATTCATTGTTACATGCATAGCTCAATGCATTCTATTTAACAAAATTCATTGTAAACGTTGCATTTTCATTATGATTTTATAATTGAACAGTGTCTATATTTTGGGAGCCACTAACACATATTACAAATATTGATACACAGTGCATTTTACAGCTTGAATATTTACCTATTGATAATGATTCTGAAAATTTAAATTAGATTTTGTGAGTTAGTAACAATTCAATGGATCAGCCAATCACTGTTTATGATCATTAATTGGGTGATTTTCTTTGCTGTGGTAATTGAACATTTTCTGATATTTATGCACTGTTATCCAATTGGTTGATATCACAACCAATTGCATTGGCAATAGGAAACATGGTTGCCACCCTGAGACCAAATGTAGTTGGGGTGGCAACCATGTTTCCTATTGCCTATGCAATTGGATGTGATATCAACCAATTGGATACCAGCACACAATTATCAGAAAATGCACAATTGCCACAGCAAAGAAAATCAGCCAATTAAATATAATAAACAGTGATTGGCTGATCCATTGAATTATTACTAACTCACAAAATCTAATTTAAATTTACAGAATCATTATCAATAGGTAAATATGCAAGCTGTAAAATACACTATGTATAAATATTTATAATAAGTGTTAGTGGCTCCCAAAATATAGACACTGTTCAGTTATAAAATTACAATGAAAGTGCATTGTTTACAATGAATTTTATTAAACAGAATGCATTGAGTTATGTATGTAATATCTAAATATCAAGAGTTAACATCTATTTGCAAGATTTTAATATAATATTTACATTTGTTGGTCTTTTCTTTATCAATGGGAATGATAAATTATTATGAAATAATTATATGTTACCACATCAAATGTACAACTTTTAATAATTATGGGGAATGTTAATAATATAAAAAATATATTATTAATTATGAATTAAAAGAAATAGTATCAATTTTAATAAGTTGTAAAAGAAAGGCTTTATTTTACTCATCAAGGGATGAGTAGGGGAGGGAATGGGCATAATGTACGTTGCCATCATCTGCATCTGTAAAATAAATGGCACCAGAGGTAGTAGGGATGGAATGGGTGGTGATTTGGGAGTCAGGGTTGGAAGGCAGGTGGCTTGATCTTGATGGGGGGTTGGGGAAGAAGGGTTTGTTGACTGGGAAGGGGTGGCAAGAGCTGATTGCTTCAATTGCTCAAATTCTTCTTCTGTCACATATGCAGGTTTACAAAACAAATGGATGAACGTGAGTGGAGGCGTGAGTCCTTTATGAACTTATTACTATCACTTTCATAGAAGATGATGAGATCTGTTAAGTCCTGGACAAATACAGAAGGGAAAAGCTCAAACTCCTTCTCAATTCTGGTGCACAGTTTATTGTAGATGACAGGCTTTGAGCGCCTGAGAGCAGAACCAAAATTGTATAGACATACATCTGCAAGATGCATGTAAGTGTAGTTAGTTGGGTAGGACCAACAGGTATGCCCTGCAGCCCTAATTTCCTTGGTTGCCCATTCCTGCTGCTCCATCTCTGCACTCAGTACAACTGTGTGCACAGCTTGTTGGGAAGCCCACTCCTCCAGCATGTCCTTGAGCTCTTTCTGGTAGGCATACCCATCTGCGGTGTTTGATATTTCTGAGTAATAATTGACACCCAATGGGGAAACTGCCAACAAAACCCCAAAAAATTGATAAAAGATTGGGTTGCACTTGTAGAGTCAGATTGGATACACTTTTCTTCCTAATCTTAGATACTTGCAAAAATCTTGGCCTATGATAAGAAGATTACATAATTGCACGTCTTCATTGCCCTTCTTTTTATAAACTTAATGATGGTAGAATTGTAGGGGTCAGTATCCAACAAACTGAGACCACTGAGAAACTGATTGGACAAGATCCTAGAAGTAATCAAAACTCTATGCATCCAAAAATTGACTGTTCTCTTATTTTTGGAAATGCTTTGGAGTCCCAGTTGGAAACACACCTGGACCAGGGGCATCCACGGGTCACGTTCCATGATAGCCATCATAAGGGGATGGGCTTTTTTACCATTGGTTGACGTACAGGCACCAGTTGGGGTCTTCTTGGAAGGGAGGCTACAGTTGGCGTGAGCTCATAGAGTTGCAGCCACAGTCGACTTTGTAAAACCCATTGCAACTGCAATTTCCTCAAGAGATATAATCATCTCTTGCTTTTTGACCATTTTGAGAACAATTTCTGGGGTAATTAGCTTTCTTCTGTGTCTTGCAGGCTGATTGACTGGAGTTGGAATGTGTCTGTCTTGAGAACCAAATGGTGCAATCTGATTGGCTGTATCTGGATTCTGGCTTCCCTGGGTGACCCCTTGGCTCAATTGGCCAATTCCAGATGCTAGTGTTGGTACACAATCTGGATTAGCAGCTGCCTGTGTGTGATAGGCAAACAGAGCCATGCTTGAGGACGTGGGAGAAAGAACACACTTCTGGGTAGTGCTTTGGAGGGGCCTGCAAGTTTGAAGTGTCTATAGACATCAGATTCATTATTGAAAGACATAGTGTAGCCCTGCATGATTTTTTTCAAGGCCAGAGAACATGTCAGGCCCTGCACCAAAGGGCAGGCTCTTTGATTATTCTATGTCAGTTAATTTCTTTTCCTTAATCTTTCTTATTTATTTAATGAAATTTTAAATTGAAAGTTAATAATTAAGTAGTTCAATTCAATTACCTTGTTTTCACCAATTTGTATTTGAGTTGTTGTTGTTGCCAGCTTCTTTTGCTATTCAATAGCTTTATATTTTCTACTTTAAGTTAGAAATTTTCTAACTTAACTTTACCTTTTGCAATTACGCTTGCATAAGCTCCTGATCCTTTCACAGCTTATGTGCTGATCTGCGGTCTCTCCTGAGCTTCTGGTTTCTACTTCTTCTCCAGGTTTTTTCTTTTATCTTCTCCATTTGCTCCTGTTCTTGGCTCTTTTCTCCTGACTATCAATTTTTCAACTGAAAAAGCACTAATATAAATAAAAAGCTTTTGAAGAGTAGGCTTTAAGCCAAAATTCTAAGTGATTTCTTTACTACAATCTTTTTTCAATTTTAAAACTTTATTTTTCTAACTTTAAGAATTTCATTTTTTAGTGATTAGTTCTAAGTTTTTTCTTTTTCTTTCTTCCTATTTAAAGAATGAAAGTTGTAAACAACAAGTCTTAGGCTTGTTGTATCAATTTTTCATTAAGGAATCTTTTAATAGCTACATGTATCAGTTTGCTGATGGAGAGTATCTAAATATTGACATCCTCTTAGTTAATAATTGTTCCTAATTAAATAATTTGTTTTATCTCCTTTGTTTAGAATTCTTAAACTCTATCACTCCTTTTGTAACCCAGTACAAGGTTTTATCAGGATTCTGTAAATTTATATTACAGACTGTATCTACCTTTTTATACCTTCTTAATCTTAACCCTAATGCTTTACACACTTTAGTTTATAACCTTGCACCATTATGGGCAAGACCTTACATAACTGCTTGTTTACTTGGTTGTTATTGAAAGAAGACATAATATTTTTTTTAAAAATTAAACTCAAAAAGAGAGTGTATATTTTAGTCAATTTTATTGTTAAGTATGTTAAGTTGGTGAACAGTGGGATCCAAATTTTAGCCGTCCTAAAATAGAATAGGGTGATTTTTGAGAATGCCTATGATTCCTAAAAGAATTAGTACAGATTCACTCTAGATACTTTGACATCCTGTTTAAGACGCCCATAAATTATATTTATTTCAAATTCACCTCATTTTTGAATTGAAATTTGTTTCTTGAATTTGACAATCCCACAATTTCATATTTGCTACTAAATTAATGCTGTCTATGATTTGTTTGACATACATGAAATCTCAAATTGTAATTTAGAATCCTTTCATTTCTGATTCATGTATCCTGTATTTGCTTGCTGTGTTTTATTTTTAGTTAATTGAGTTATCTGCTCAAGGGTTTCAAAATTTGCCAATTTTAATAAATTTAAAAAGTCAAATTAAATGGTTGATTTTAATAAATATTTTACTTTTCACTCAGCTGAGTTGCCTGCAAATGTGATTTGAAATTTGGACCATGGATTTACCAATCCCTCATTTTTACGTTCAGGTTCTAAATTTACAGTATTGGTACAAAAATAGATAATCCCAAAAAAATAATGGGTCATGGGCATAAATTGTTTATCTTAAGATGTCAACAGTGAGAAAGACTTTTACTCCTCACTACTTATAATTACTGAGGAATACTTAGCCTTTTGTGCCACCAGAGGCCTGGTGGCATCATTTTTAGTGAAACTTGCAAAACGGCTTGGAAATTGCGCACCAAGACCTGGGGATGGAAGGGAATTAATTGCTTCTTCTTGGTCATGGGTTTGGTTGCAGCATGCACAGGTGCCACAGCTATTATTAGAACCTGCAAGTAATTGAGCGCCCAATTGCACAATCAAACAATTGCTTTCCCAATTTACCATTTCCAGATAGCAAAGGGACCCAATTTTGTGTTTAGTTTCAATGCCAGGGTTTTGCAGCATGTGGGTCTCACAAACCCCTGGCCATTTGCGGTCAGAAAGGGGGGTTTTATTCTAGGAAGGCAGCTGGCAATGCCTTTCACAATATTGATTGTTTTACCTAAAGAAAGGCTAGCTAATTGTCTAGGGCATTTTGGGCCCTGACAAATAGATATCTTCTTAGAAAATCAAAGATGAGCACTAAAGATTCAATGTCAAAATCAATGAGAAAAAATAAACTTATTTTATTAGAGAAAGGGGCATTCAATTTTATACCCAAAGGTTCAATCCTAGTAGAATTAGTGGAGATAATTCAAGTGAAAAGAGGCTGATAAAGATCCAGAAGGTTCAGATATTGATTTCAGCCTGTATTTAGGTAAAGAAAAATCTAAAGGTTGAAAGCAAAATCAAAGATTTTCACATGAATCAATCTTTAAACTATCAATTACTAGGCCAATTGAAACCCCTAGTGAATTTGAATTCACAACAGGGAGTCTTTTCTTTTGTCCATTGATCTGCTTAGTTGAGGAGGTTCTGTAAATTAAGGATCTTTTTGTTAAACTGTGTCACCTCCTTTTGTGGATTTATTTTTTTGATTGATTTTTCAAATAGTTATTGAAATTTCTCTACTATATGTTTGGTGACCATGATCATGTTCTTAAATTGTTGCTAAAAATTTGCATATCAGTTAATTAATCAGTTATAAGCCTTCCCCTTGATTATATATTCTAGCCATATGGGGGATGTTTGATAACTGTTAATCACTAAAGCCTCATCCTTAAAAGCACTAACTTAAACTAATTTATTAAGCCTTAATTGATTAATCTTATGGATTGTGCCTTAAGAATCCTGTCTTTAAGGACAGGTTGGAAGTACAACTAGTCCAGTATGCAAGTCAGAAATATGAATGATAATTATTCTGGTTTTTAATTATAGTTGCATATGAAACACAATGAAAATTGTGAACGGTGACTCTTTCTATATAATACTATCATAGATCTTAAAATAAATCATCCTTTATCACTTTCACTCCACTTTACTACTAAAAGCACTGCTTAGGCTTCTTGGTTCAATCCTTGAGCAACCAAGCCTATCACAACAGACCCCTTAAGACTCTGCTTTCTTGTTTCCTCTACTACTAAGATAACTACCATGCCCTGTCCCAAAGGGCAGGATTTTTAGTTAATGTTAATATTTGATTTTATTACCTTGTTTTTTTTTAAAAAATAAGAAAATTAAGTTAAAAATCAATAATTGTTTCATTTAAAGATATTACCTTTGGTTTCCTTTTGATTTATGTGTTGGGTTACTGTTTTCTTCTTCTTTTTTCTTGCTATTCAAAAGCAAATATAATTAATATATATAAAATTGAGTCTGTCTGTCTGTAATGTCACCTCAGGTGGCTCAAGCCGTAAGGGATTTGAATTAATTAATTTTTAGTTAAATTTGATTTTAGAAGTTGATTGTTAAGCTAAAAGCTCAATTTGGCTCATCCTTACATTCAATCCCTTACATGCATCTTTGAAAATACACAGATTGAATTCAGTAGAGTGTGGCCTAAATCATGTTGAACTGAAATATAAGCCACTCAAACTTTAATAAAGTTGTATTTAATTACTTGAATTTTAAGTTAATGGCTAACACCAGTCAACCATATCAAAATGGCTTATCTGTATAGATTACCCAACTCTAGAATGGGTGGATCAAAATTATAAAGGAAGCAGCAATTGTTTAGTATATTTTTATATGATTGGATGTTTAAAATCTACTGATGATTGAATTGATTTATCAGGATACCAAGAGTACCGTGGAGCTCCAGCAGGTGAGGGAAAAGTCAAAGCAGGTACTGGCATGGCCCACCAGATGATGGGACCTAACTTTACCAGGTAGGAAAGAGTCTTCCAAGCAACAGCCCAGGGCCCAGCTGCTGGCAAGGCAGAGTCAATCAATCCTGTGAGCGCCAGGTAAAGCACTCCCAGGAATTGACTACTCTGGCCAGTGGTATCAGAAGTGGGTGGGATCAAGATGATCAGTTTGTGTGTCAGGGGTGGTTCCATGGGGACCAGGTAGGCAGCAGGATTGTTGTATTTCCTGTTGAAGATCAAAGGTTATATGGTGATTGCTTTGCTTTCACAGAAAATTTGGCAGGGTTCCTTGCAAGAGTTTGGGCAGGTGTATCACTGCAAGTCTTCCAATGTCCAATGTTTGTGGTCAGGATTGGCGGGATACTTAGTAAAATGCACAGGGCTAAACAGAGCGTTGGGTGGACAGTAGTAGTCAAAGGCTTCAGTTTTGTCAACTGGAGTCCAACTATCTATCCCAGTGGGTGAGTGCTGATGCTTGGGTGTATGCAGATGGAAGAGTATCAAAAAAATGTATGGGAACAAATTGGTGAACCAAAGGTTCATAACAACTTTATTTGGTAAGGATAACAATACATAACTTTTTCAGGTGCTTCTGATTTATAGACTTACTCACATGCAAGTGCCTCTGGGCATTCTTATGATGCTATCTGTGTGGATAGGCTTGGCATCTCAGGTTCTGCTTTTTGGTTGGCTGCTTCATGGTTATTTTTGGGGTCTTTGGGAACAGTTGTTTGGCTTATTGGGGGCCCATCTTGGCCTGACTGATCATTGGTTCTGGCAGGTTTGGCTACTGGGGTTATGGGGGTTTTCCAAATTTGATTACCATTTTGGGACTGGCTTAAAAAGCATTCTTGAGGCAAAAAGAACTTGATTAAAAAAGGGGTTCCCAATTGGGAACCCCAAATTACTTAATGAAGAGTGGGCTTGAACTGGGTTTACTGGGCAGCTAAAATTAGCCTGCCCAGGCCCAGCCAAACCCATCAAGGCTTGGGCGTAGCTTTTGGGGCCCAGAACAGGCCCTTCAGCTGCCACCAGGGCAGGAATAATTCCTTCACCTGGATTTTTGCTTTTTGCAGCAAATCCAGGTGCAGGCAAATCTCACCCGCCTGCTAGCCCCGCCTGGTGGCTAGGAGCAGGTTTGATTCCCGCCCAGGGCCTCAAAACTGTTACTTTTTTAACATGACTTATGAAAAGAGAGCTTGATTAGTTTTAAATATTTTATATTAAAAGGATAAATAGATTTTAGTTTAAGTACAGAATGGTTGGCTTGGAAATTTTGAATCTATCTTTTCCAAAGTGAAATAATAGAATATTCCACTTGGATGCTCAGCTGATCCAAGTGTCTGCATATTGTTTCAGAGTAAACCTTGCTTGCCACAGCTTTGTCACAAAATAACATCAGCAGGGTAAACTGGCTATAATAAAATTAAATTCAATATAATGATTTTCATGATATTTAGAGGATATAGATCAGTTTTTCATATGATTCTGATTAAAATGGTACCAAACATAATAGCTTTACTGCTCTAGATGTTGAGATATATAGTTAAGTGCTGGAATCAGGTTTGCATCATAATCAAAAGATCAGACTCAACAAGCGTGGGGTGGCAGGCAGGATGCCAAAAAAACAAAGCTGAGCTACGCCTGCTTTGCCCTTTTACAGCATCCTGCCTGGGTACGTGTCCAGATACCCTAGCAATTTTTTGTTCTTTATATTAGCTATCTTTTGGAACTTAATCTTATAATCTATCTGGTAAAAGGAAAAATGTGTTAGGCAGACTGCTGGTATGTGTTTCTAGTCTATATCTGGTAAAAGAAAATATGTGTAGATAGGCTGTCAAAAGAGCCAAGCTGTGCTACACTCAGCTTCACTCTTTTACGGCAGCCTGCTGGTACGCGTTTTTAGTCTGTAAGTGTTAAAAAGCATTTAATGATGGCCTGCTGCTGGTATATATTTCTAGTATATAGCTGTTAAAAGGATAGATGTGCAGGCTGGCTGCCAAAAGAGCAAAGTTGTGCTACACTTAGTTTTACTCTTTTACAGCAGCCCAATGGTATGTGTTTTCAGTTATATCTGGTAAAAAGTGTTTAATGATGGCTTCCTGCTGGTATGTGTTTCTAGTCTATATCTGGTAAAAGAAAATATGTGTCAGTTAGGATGTCAAAAGAGCCAAGCTGTGTTACACTCAGCTTCACTCTTTTAAGGCAGGCTGCTGGTATCTGTTTTTAGTTATAGCTGGTAAAAACTATGATCAAAGATGGGTTTGAAGTTATATCTTTTAAAATTTAAGACTTTTAGGCTTTTTAATGATATTTATCACAAATTTTTGGTAAAATTTATGGGTGATGGCAGCCTGCTAGTATGTGTTTCTGATCAAATAACTGGTAAAAAGCTGTTTAAAGATCTGGGTACCCTTATATTTTCTTGATAATAATATTTTAGATTTAGTTTTGCTATAATATCAGAAATTGATGAGTATATAAAGTTGAGCAGTGAAAAGGCTACAAAAAGAAAAAAGCTATGCTAACTCACCCTATTATTCACAGCTTCACCCTGTTATCTTTTTCTTCTTTCCTAGCAGAAATACTTTTTTGGTAGTTCAGTATGTCTTTTTTAAAATTTTATTTACTTTCCTGGCTGTTAGAAGATGATTTAATGATATCTAAAGGAATTTAAATATAAAAATGCTAGCTATATAATAATTGCTGCTTTTAGTTAGAAAGTATGGGTGTATGCTGTGTAAATACTCTATTATAGTATTATCAAGGCTTTATTAGGGTTTGTACCTTTTATTATGTATTATATTCTGACATTTAAGAGACTGGAGATTAATTACAGTACTTTACAGAGTTGTTGATAATCACAAATAAACCCAAACATATAATACCAAGTTTTCTCACACAAAAAATCAACAATTTATACATATTATCAAGGATGTGGATGTAAAAGTACTCTGGCTACTGCCAATCCACTTAACATCCAGTCATTGCCTGATTTGGTGCCTTTCCAATATACAGTTTGACATTCTGGGAATGGCAACAAACTAATATCACATGACTGTCCAAGTATCCAGCAACTTGAGCTCATCCTGCACATAATCAACCCCTGGGTTTGATCTAACTAAAATCTCCACCACAGCTAAAGCTATATAAGTCTAAAGTATTATCCAATAAAATATACTTCTCTTATTATTAAATCTATATTTGAAGCTTCCCCAAAAGTTGCTCCTCATCACTGGTAGCAGCTACGGTTTTTGACCACACCCATGAAAGAGAAAATGACTGAACAGAACTCGCCCACCTTCTCTCACGTACTCAACCAAGCCACATCCAAGGATACCTAGAAGACATACTTCTACACCCACAACATTGGCAAAGATATATCTAGTGGATGCACTGTATTTGAAGGACTGGTCATGCCCAAAGCATGTGCCAAGATAATTCAATACAGTTGTTCTCTCCAACCACAAACAAACACACAACTGCCTATCACAGGCAAAGTTACCAACACCAAGTAAATTGGTATCAACAAGTTCTTTGATAAAAACAAAAAAACATCATCAACTGGCTAAACCACTCAGCTTCTAAACTCCGCGC
This sequence comes from Entomophthora muscae, assembly GCA_014839935.2. NCBI lineage: Eukaryota > Fungi > Entomophthoromycota > Entomophthoromycetes > Entomophthorales > Entomophthoraceae > Entomophthora > Entomophthora muscae. The sequence goes on from QTSX02001610.1 coordinate 72,630, forward strand.
CTGCTGCATCCCCCAAGAAAAATGGGTCCAGGATATCACAGTAAGTTCCATAATGCCAGGGATTATTTGACCAAGTAAAAAAGCTTGGAAATCTAGAAAACCTTTAACAAAACTGACTGATTTAACAGACTTGAATCAAACAGCTGATTGAAAATGGGTTAAGTCTTCCCCAGTTTGCAGGTTGAATCTGATCCCCCTGTAAGATGACGTTGATAAATCAACGTAATTTAAGGGTCACCTGTTATGAGCTTATTTATCAGCATTATCATCAGAAGTTGGTCACTCAAGGATTCTTTGCAACCTGGACTAAATATTTACTTGGCAATGTGGAAGGAATAGGAGCCCAGGATCCAGGTGGTATTGCTTATTAATTTTGATATATATTGAATAATTTTCACTGTTTCAACTCTTAAGAGTGAGTCCTCCCAAAACTTGCTTAATAAAAATCATATATCCCTTGGTCTAATTCTATTTTAAAAATGCATCTTGTATTTGGATTGTTGTGTTACATCCCCCAAAATCTGATTCTCAGCCAAATCATTACTGGCAGATGGGGCCCAGTTGTTGGTACTTTGTTGTTGATACCACCCAATGTTAATAGAATGCCTACCAATCTCGGAGTTGTTCCACCCTTATTCAAAGCTGAAAATCTTGTTGTATCTCAATGCCCAGAATTTTATTTTGAAGATACTCTGATGCTTTCCCAGGCTATTTATCTTGGGCTATTCTGGTTGGGATTAATTATTTTAATTAATCCTAGTATCTCATTTGGAAATTTTACGGAACAGTATCTGAAGCTGTGTTGGTGGTTAATCATTAACTCTGTGTGGATTTGGGTGGTCATTCCCCATCTTTAAAGACAGCTTCTTACTGTCCCGCAATTTTTATCCCATTACTCAACTATTCTATGTCTAAGTTTTTGGAAGCAGTTTCTCAAGAGTTTGTGTTTCTTTTCTCCTGTTCTGTTGAGATATCTGCGTTTACCATGTTTATTTGCATCAATTTCTTTCTGAGTTTTTAGTTTTGGGCTTTTCTTTAATTTGTGGTTCTCATCTCTGGTTACAGTAGTTGAAACTGAACCACCTTTTTCCTATTTCTGCCATGCCATATCATTTTGGCAACCAGATTATTTTCCCGCTTCACCCACTGATGAAATTTTGTGTGAAGTTTTTTCAGCTTTATCATTTTGTTCTGGTTTGATGCCTTAGTCACAAATCCTAGGTTTACAATGTGATAACAAAGGTTTCAGAGGATACTTGTGAATGTTTTTTGTCTGTGGTGGAGCGCAATCCACATGTCTTAACTGAAAGTGCATCTCTGTATCCTTTGTTAAAAAAATTGTGTGTATCTATTGAGGATCTCAAAGTATATTGCAAGTTGTACGCCTTCCAACAGGGTACCACCCTGCTCTTGGTATTCCTTCCTCAGTTTCTAGCCTACTGCCGTATTATTGATGTTCCCAAAGTGAATAAACTCTCAGGGTTGTGGTTAGCAGTTGACTAGACTGCCCAGGATTTGGCAGTTTGGGATTCCCTGTCAACCACAACTGAGGCCCTGGTAAGCCAAATTCTTTCTCTGGTCTCAAATCTGTTGACTTCCAAACAAAGTGCTATGGAAATTGAAGCCAAACCTGCCACACGTTCCTGGTTTTAGAGTACTTGTTCCTGTGAAAGATCCAGGTCCAACCAGTCCAACTTACCATTATCTTGCCCTTGAATATTATTGCCATTACCTTCCTGTGACAAAGCTTCAAGGAGCTTTGTCTCCAGGGAGGAAATTTTATGGGACAACACTTTGTTGTCATCCCACCAACGAGCCATGATTTCACCACTCTTTTCCTCTCTTGCTCTTAAAGTCTCAATTTCAGGATTTGCCATTGCTTTCACTTGTTGTAAAACCTTGTCAAATCCTACTAACAGGTTCCAAGAATCCCACACAGATCCAATTTCCTTGAGCAGGAGTCCCTTCTTTGGCAAAGTAATCAGAGTATAATTCTTCAAACACAGCTTTTACTTTCACCAAAGCCTCCTCAGGTACAGTCTTGGTGACCTCCAGACTTTCTCAAGCTTCCTTGAGCAAACTTATAGGAACTTCTTTCCTGGTAGCAGCTGTCAGCAATATTTCTGACAACACCTTGTGGCAAGATAATCTTTTAGGCGCAATCAGGCTCAAGGAGCAAAAAAAATTGCAACAGTTCCCCTTGATTGGGGAAACTGCTGCAAAGCACCTGGCAGAAGAAAAAAAATCAAACATTAAATTTTGGGAAAACCAGGTTTTATACCCAGCTGCCTGCCCACCTCTGCTAGCCAGCCCCTGCCCACCTGCTCCTGCCAGCCAGTCCCCCAGCCAGCCAGCAGGGGACGGCGCACCCCCGCCAAATAGGGAGATTTCCCAATCAGGAATTCCCAAAAGGCAATTTCTCAAACCCAAAAAAAGGGGGAACTGCTGAAGAAATTTGGAACCTACCAAATTTGGAGGAGGTTTACAGGATGCCCAGCATGAAAATTAATACATCAACTGCATAAGTTAATGATTGCATGAAAGTACCTGAAGAAGCTCCAAAGTCATGCAATGCCAAGATTAACAATTAATTGCCTGCCAATCCATTCCCATACCACTCCTAAAAGGGAATTCCAGACAACACCAAGTGTTTAGGGTTCCCTGTCCATTGTTTTGCACTATTCATGCCCCACAAGGATGATAGTATATAATTAAGCCAAATCACTTGATGATAGTTTGTGTTATCATTGAGTGAAATTACCCCTCAATAGTATCACATATATCAACCAAAAAAATTACCCTACAAGAAGTTAAACAAGACACTAAGCTTTGGTTGCCCTTTCCCAGGACCAGAAGATGAATCACCTAATCTTCTCAGCTGTCCTGACAGCATGCCTAGGGATTGGGGGCCACCAACATAATCAACAGCATGGTCCATTCAATAATCCATCTGGCAAGTACTACTACAAGGAGATGGTGCAGCTCAACTCCTCCAAGTGGTACTCCTTGCCCACGCTGGTATTACCCATTCCACCCAGTCTGTAGCTATATAAACCTGTGTATACTACATACTTACATATTTTGCCAGTGATTTCAGACGTTATGATGTACACACCAAAGTCTTTTGGTTGATGATAACAGTCTATCCAATTGTGACGGCGCTCACAGGCCTCCAAGTTGCCAACTTGGTCCCTTATTTTGCTATAATACTTCCCCAATTGTTGGGTCTTTACAGTAGCAGCTTTCACGCAAAGTACTCCAAATTTTGCTCTTTCAAATGATAACAAAGAAGACATAATAATTGAAAAGTAGATGAGGGGAAAACGTCAAAATTGACAATATATCTTTATTGAAATTTAGCTGTTTTTGCTTATATACCATTTGGGGAATATTTGGCTGAAAACCCCTCCAGTTCTTGAATCAACCTATGATTCATATCATGTGGTCTATTAAATTTGAGTCATTCAAACCTAGATCTTTACCTAAAAGATCTCCTGTAATTCTCAGCCTATGAAAATTAATCTACAATGAGAAGGAGTCACCTGACGCCATTCATCTCAATGTATCAATTCAGCATAGAGCTTCCTCAGCTCCCAGGCACCAAAACCCTGTGGAATATACACATTCAAAAACTCAGCTATCAATGTTCCAACTGGGAACCAGCTGATCAAACCTGAATCCCTAGACATCATTGCCTTTATTTAGTTATCTTTACATTTAATGAGGTTTTCCCTCAAAACCCATTAAAACACTTCAAAACTCAAACCAGGCGCCACTGCGGCGCCCAGCAATTTTCCCAGGCGGTGCCCCAGCGCCTGAAAAATTCACTGGGCAGCGCCTCAGCGCTTCACAAATCAATTATGCATGCAGCAGCGCTTCTAACCTAATGAATTTGCCAGAATAGCGCTTTTAACCCAAAATTTGGGGGTTTACTTATGGTTAACCTTAACCAAACTTCTTGACACAGTCAAGGCAATTAATCAATATAATTGAATCCTCATAAATTTATATTCCCATGTATTTATTAATTAATCTTCCTGGTTGATTAAATTTTTTTGATACGCCTAGTCTCCAAGATTGATTTGGCCAATCTTGTCTTAATTTTGTTGGTTAGTACAGCCTAACTAACAAAACTACCTTCTGTTCTTTTATTAAATATAGATACTAAGTTTCCAGGAATCTTTATCTGAAGAATTCCAGCCAAACCTATCTACATAAAACAAACAGCAAAAACATAGCAATTTTATATTTTGGAGTATTTATTTGGCTAAATACTTAACAGTAACTATTGGACAGTCACAAGGCCCCTTCCTTCTCTTTGGGGGAATATGCCTCATCTTCACAGACCTTTATTAGCTCTAATTCCCCATGAACAGCTTAAGGAATCAAGGATGAATATGGGACCATTCTTCTCCTAAGGCAGCTTTAACTCCTTGAATTAGGTAGTTTGGCCCTGGTGTTGCAACCAAGTTTCCAGACTTGCCTGCTAACATATCTTACAATACACAGGTGGCGCTCAATGAGCTGCCTCTTGACGTATCTAAAGTTATGGGTTAATTGGATGGCAATATTAAATGGCAGGTACATTATCATAATTAGGAGCGCTACCAATTTGACCTGCTGATCCCCGCACAAGTTATTCTTTGGCTTCAAACCTTACATGGAACTTCCCACTATGCCACCCCTTTGTGGCTTTCCCCATATGGTATATTAACTATAATGTTCTACAATGAACAATATCTTTTTCTTATTATTCTGTCCTTTCTATTGGACTGTTGTCTTCCCCAATTCCAAATACCAAATCCTCATTGGTTCAGTTGCAACAGCAGTAGCAGCAGTAGGTTGACAACCTACCTAAAAACAAAATTCCCCCTAAGAAAGGACAGAGTACGGGCCGCATGGCTACTCCCCAACAAGAGACTTTCCTGCCAATGCCTGAGGGATACATCCCAACAGGTATGTCATCTATCAAGACCAGCTAGTCCCCACAAGGGTGTACAATTGGCTCCGCCTTGGGCAGGCTGATGCTGGCGTCAGCCTGCCCCAGTCAGACCTGTCCCAACACATGCACAACCTTCAGCTAGAATCCTTTACAGGGGGCGTCAAGGGGGCCAACATTGTCAATTGGCTCTAATCTACCAAAACCTGCCTCCGTATCTGTCAGGTCCCTGAGCCCATGTGGGTTGCCACTGCTTCTGGCCGCCTCAGAGGGCCTGCTGATGTGTGGTTCACCAACTGGGCCAGTCAGCAACTTGACGTTACCTGGGCGGCATTCCAAGACACCACAAAGTCCCGTTACAGCAAAACCTTCTCCCCCACTGTCGTGGGAACTCCTCTTCTGGCAATCAAACAAACTGTTTCTTTTCCTGAGTACCTTGCCACCTGGCAACAAGCTCTTGCTGCGCCCCCAAAGCCGTGACTGACAGAAATGCAATGCTACTCACTCTCATCATCAATGAGTTAAACCCCCATATCTGCATGTGGGTCCCGTAGATTGCTGCACCTCCATCAATGACTGCTACAAGGCCAATATGGAGGCTAACAAGCAGGCCTCAATGGGCTTCTTCCGTACCAGTGACGCTCCATCCCAACCACGTACAACCCATGGCAATGGCCACAATCAAGTGGGCCGCCATCAGCCCCGTCAGCAGAATAATGGGACAAAACGCTCCTGTGAGGGGGAGCTCCAGCTAGAACAGATTGAGGATCAGGGAAAAGCCTGAGGGTTGTAGAAACAAGAGGCTCTGCAACCCCACCTGACCCATCCTCTTAATCCTTGCTTGCAAAGAAATCCTGTAACTACAACGTCCACAAAGTCAAAACCCTGGACATCTTCTAAGTCCACAGTGACAACCCTGTACTACAAGCAATTCACTCCTCAAATAAAGTAACCTGCTTATCCTATCCCTTCTGTTTCTGTGAGAACACCCACAAATTACTGGTAGATACCGGGGCCAACCAAACTAGGGTGGACCAGGCGTTTGCTGACTCCCAACAACTGGACCAAGTGCCTAGCAGGTTCAAGGCAGTACAAAGAGCTGACTCCCATAGAGTTGCAATTACCCACAAGATGGTACCCTTCTCTGTGAAAATGGGGAACATCCAGGTTAAGCTCTCTGGGCCAATCATGGCCAGGCTCAGCCACAACGTATATGCTGGCCTCAACTGGCTTTGGCACAACTGTCCCTACATTGAATGGGATACATCTATCATCACCCTCAATAGAAATGGGGTGGGGTTCCAAATCTACCCTGTGGAAATGAACAAGTTACTCCATGATACTGTGTTTGTCAGAATAACAGAGACAGGCTTGTACAATTTCAAGGGGGGAAACTAGACTTTAATCAATGCTCAGTCAAGGTATCTGCGTTGAACCATCTACAGTCCCTCCCTTGACCTCCTCACCACCACCAGCACTTGCTGCACTCCTTGAGGAGTATAAGGACGTGTTCAGTGAGACACTTGAACAACTACCCCTTCCTTGGGAGATCCAGCACACTGTACAACTCCAAGGATCGTTACCTAAAGACCAACCATTATATTGTCTTACACCAAAGGAAGATGAGACCCTCCGCCAGCACCTTGTGAATGCTCTTGGTAAGGGCTTCATTTGAACCTTGCTCTCTCCCTATGAGGCAGCTGTCTTCTTTGTAGCCAAGAAAGATGGGTCCCTTTGATTGATCACAGACTACTGCGCCCTAAATGAGGTGACAGTTAACAATAAGTAGCCCTGCTGCTGATCAACGACCTGTTTGATACACTTGCAGGTGCAAAGGTCTTTAGCAATATCAATCTCACTGCAGGGTACAACCATGTCTGCATTGTACCAGGGGATGAGGCAAAAACTGCCTTCTGCACATGCTACAGGTTGTTTGAGTGTTGTGTCATGAGCTTTGGAATGACCAACACTCCTTCCACCTTTGCCATGTTGAACAAAGTATTTGAGGATCTGATTGGAAAATGTGTGGTTGCGTACCTGGACAACATTATTGTCTTCAGTCAAGATCAAACCACACACCTCCAACACCTCTGTGCTGTCCTTGACACCCTTTGGAAAACCTAGCTAAAAGCTAAACCCTCTAAATGTGAGCTCCTCAAATTGAAGCTATTATTCCTTGGGCACATCATCTCTGCCCAAGGGATAAAGCCCGGCCCTGCCAAAATCAAGGCAGTCACCAGCATGCCGCCCCCCCACTGATGTGGGCCAGGTGTGTACATTCCTGTACATGGTTGCCTACATGTACAAGTTCACTCCTAATTGCAAGGAAATAATTGTACCTCTCACTGAGCTCATCAATACCAAACAGTGTTTCCATTGGACCCCTGTCAGAGATCAAGCCTTTGAGATGTTGAAGCAAAGGCTCACAACAACACCAGTACTGAAGCTTCCCAATCAAAACTGTCAGTACAAACTTGAGACTGATACCTCTGACAGGGTCATAGGGGGCGTGCTAAGGGTAAAAACAGACAAAGGCATCTTCCTCCCCATGGCATATGAGTCCAGGAAACTTACCAACTCAGAACAATGCTATCTCATTCATGATAAAGAATTGGCAGCAATTGTGCACTGCGTCAAGAAGTGGCGCTGTTACCTGGAATGTGCTACCTTCACACCCCGCATTCTGACAGACCACAAGTTGCTCCAGTACTTCAACACGCAGTCCCACTTGACGCGCTGCCAAGCAGGAATAGTTGAGTGTCTATCCCCTTACCAGTTGCGCATTGAGTACAAGCCTGGGAAAGAACTTGTCACAGCTGACATCCTTTTGCAACTCTACATAGCGTTCATCACTGGAGACAATGGTCTGGATCAAGATTGACCCATGCTCTACCTCTGCCCTGAGGCAGCTTGGTATGAGGGCCTTACTTTATAACCATCTTCAAGTTGAAGGACAACAAAATTCAGTTCACCACTGATGCTGGTAACGTCTGCTGTTGGGCAGAGACAGGTGAGAAGACGCCTTACATTCTCACCACGCAACAAGGTGACACAATATTGCACTACCACCAAACCCTGGGTCATATCAGAGGGCGTAATCTCTTTGAGATCATGAAAAAAAGGTTTGGTGGCCGCGCATGCATCAAGACATCTTGGATCTCCTTAAAACATGTGTGCTGTACAAAAAAAATATGTCCAAACCTGCGCCCCCCAAGTTTGTCCTGCCCATCAAGGCCATGGAACCCTTTGAGCAGTGGGCCCTTGACATTGTGAGGCCACTCCCCAAAGACAGACTGGGCAAGAAGTACATTATCACGGCCATCAAATACTTCACTTGCTGGCCAGTGGCCTGGGAAACAACTAACCACACTGCCACCACCACCACCTGCTTAATTGGCAAGGAAATTGTAGCCTGCTATGGGCAACCCAAATTTCTCATCCTAGATGGCGGCCCCAAACTTGTTGGACATGTCATGAAGGCATACTGCACCAAGAATACACTCCAACGTATAGTTAGGAACTCCCTACCATCATCAAGCCAATGGACGCGTAGAACAGTTAAAGGCTCCCTGGTTCAACTGATTGGCAAGCTCTCACAAGAGCACCCCAACACTGCATGGACTGAACACCTTCCCACCGCTCTACTTATCCTACAAGCAATAATCAACAGGAGCATGGGGTTCAGCCCCAGCACACTGGCCTTTAGAACATCTGAAAGTCTGACAGGGGTTGAACAAGGAAAGCTACGGTCCAGAGTCTCCAAAAAGCCTCCCCTAGTAACAACTCCATCCCTAGACCAATGGCGCGCCAAAGCCCAGGAAATTGAACACAAGCAAATTTAAGGAGGGACAAAGCACCTCAAAGCCAGGTACGCCGTAGGGGACCCTGTCTACACCCTCAACCCCAATTCTGCTAAGTTGGAACCCAATCACCTAGGGCCCTTCAGGATAGCCGCTGTCTATGACAATCATACCTATTAACTCAAAGATGCCCAGGGGAATACCAAGAAGCCTCATTATGATTGCTTGCACCCCTGTCGTACCATTCCCACACAAAGTTTGTTTGTGCAGACCTTCTCAGACCTTCTGCAGACTCTGGTCTTGGTGCCTGACAACAAGCAGGGGGGAAGGGGTGTTGCAACCAAGTTTCCAGACACGCCTACTAATGTATCTTACAATACACAGAGGGCGCTCAATGAGCTGTCCCTTGACGTATCTAATGTTATGGGTTAATCTGATGGCAATATTGAATGGCAGGTACTTCATCCTAATTAGGAGCGCTACAAATTTGACCTGCTGATCCCTGCACAAGTTATTCCTTGGCTCTAACCTTACATGGAACTTCCCACTATGCCACCCCTTTGTGGCTTTCCCCATATGGTATATTAACTATAATGTTCTACAATAAACAATACCTTATTCTTATTATTCTGTCCTTTCTATTTGACTGTTGTCTTCCCTAATTCCAAATACTGAATACTCATTGGTTCAGTTGCAACACTGGACTAACCAAGATAATCTTCATAGGACCTACCCATTGCTGAAGACCTCTTCTTGGGTGTTTTTTTCAGCGCCTTTGATCAAACTATATCATATCTCTAACTTGTAAATGATCACAGGGAAGTACTTCAGGCTTCAAGTTCCACTTGGGGGCACGTCTCTCTCAAACCTGCTTTCCTTTTACTCCTAGCCTTGGTAAATAACTTTTGCATCTTGACTGCATGCTCTTCTACAGTGTTTTCATAGAAATTCTTTTCAAAGAACTACCCTTGATCAACCTCAGTGCTTGTTGTAGTTTCCCAGCCATAAAACACTTGAAACAAAGAAAACCTAATAGCATCATGGGGAATTTTACAGTATGCCATGACACTCATTGCCAAGTGATCCTTCTAATGGGTTGTGGCTCCAACAGCTAATTTCTCCATGATGCACTTCAGTGTTCCAATGGTTCTTTTGGCTAAACCATTTGTCTTGGGATGATATGAGTCTGAGGTTAACTTAGAGATGCCCCATTTCAATCATTCTTTAGTTAATGCTGGACCTATGTAAGGTGGTCCTTTATCAGTGAAAACCTTCTCAGGACAACCATGTTGTGCTATTATTTCTTCCCGGAGAAACTTAGAAATTTCAACACTTGTTTCTTTGGTCAGTGCTCAAACTTCTACCCATTTTGTAAAAGAATCAACAGCCACCACAAAGTATTATTTTGACCACTTGCTAATGTAATATGGCCCATATTCATTGAGACCAACTCAAAAGGATAATGTGACATCACTTACTTGAGCTGCACCTTGGATTTTACTGCTGAGAATTTAGAGTAAATATCACATTTGCGCAAAATCTGAAGGACAGTAGCTCTCATCTCTGACCACCAGAACAAGCTTTCACCGCTTGCCATAACTTCTTATATTGGAGGTAACTTTTCTATTGCACATAGAGATCTCTGACCACTTGTAGATGCTTGGTTTTTTTTTATTTAAATTATATTCCTTGATAAAGTTTCCTGTGCTCCTTGCGTCTCAATTTCTTTACAGGCCAACAGCGCTTGGGACAATAAGTCAGGAATCTGATTTTCCAACCCTGGACGGTAGATGATATCATAATCATATCCAGAGAGCTTCTCTGCATGCAATTGCATTTGGCCTTGTAAGTCTTCCTTTGTCTGGATTGCTCTCAAAGCTGCGTGGTCAGTGACAATAATAAACAGCATTCCTAGGATATATGTCCTAAAATGTTCTGCTGCCTATACTATTGCCAACCCTTTACGTTCAGTAGTGGAGTACTTCCTTTGAGTAGTCCCTAATGTCTTAGAACCATACATTACGGGATGTCTGGATAGCTTTGAATCTCCTTCTTGCGTAAGAATGGCACCAAGACCAGTTGAGCTTGCATCTGTCTCAATGCAGAACAACTTTGACCAATCAAGGAATCTTAGTATGGGGGCTTTAGAGAGTTTCTTCTTTAGCACTAATAAACTTAACTCTTGCTCTTGATCCCAAACAAATCGGGTGTTCTTCCTTGTTAACACAAACAATGGCTCTCCAAGTACTGAGCAATTAGGTATGAGTCTTAGGTAGAAATTCACTGATCCCATAAAGCCCCAAACCTCTTGGACTGACTGCAGCAAGCTAATGCTTAACAACAGAATAACTCTCTCAGGACTTGATTTAATCCCTTGAGAATTCACAATATGCCCTAACACCTTGACCTCTTGATAGGAAACCTTAGTCTTAAAAACACTAATCTTAAACTTTGCTTTCTTAATCTGGCAAAATACTTCATCATGATCCTCTAGATGTTGTTCCCAGGAAGGGCTATATACAGTAGATTGTCTATATATACTAAAACACATCTAGTCTGCAATCCTGTCCTAATCTGATCCATTACACACTGAAACACAGCACCTGCTGTCTTTATTCCCAATGGCAAGCCTTTCCATTGATACAGATCATCAGGGGTAGAGAATGCTGTGACCTCCTTAGACTTCTCATCAATTAACAATTGGTGATAACCATTTATCAGGTCTAAAGTGGTGAACCTGGAAAATCCAGCCATGGCGTCCAGCTGGTCTTCAATCCTGTGCATTGGGTAGACATTATTTACAATATCCTTATTCACCATTTGGAAATCAATACAAACACATATATTCCCTGTTGTGTTTGGCTCCTGGGGACAACATCCAGGAGGACACAACAGGAAATCTTTATAAAAAAATTTGAGGTTCAAAGCTAGCCTTGGGTTAGCCTTCAGGGTAAAATTAAGGACACATACCTTAATTTCTTGAAATACAAGATGTGGAATTCCTTTTGACAAAAAAGGAAAGGAAAAAGCTTGAAGAATATTATAGCCAATGCAAATGTGGATAAAATTGTCTTTATTAGGAGAAATAATTCTACTTAAATAGTAGACAAGGGACAGTAATCACTCATTAGATAGACAGAGTGGCCGCAGGGGTCATGTTGGGGCAAGGTCATACCAGAATCAGACAAGGAAAGGTATGGTATTCCAGAATGGGTGGATATTGGCACAGACCCATTTATGGGAAGCAAGGAATTATCAAACTCAAAAGCAACCCCAGTCAAATATTCACATTTATCATTATTCAAAGGCAATATCAAAATAGGATTAATGGCACAATTTCTGACATCTCCCCCCTCAAGATTGAACACAGGGAGTTGATATTTGTGGAGAAATTTTTGGAGTGAATGTGGGAAAAAGGACATCTTCAGGATAGCAATTTCACAGTATACTTGACACCCTTTTTAAATGTGACTTTTCAGGGCCCAACCCAGAGGGAATCTAGCTTATGAGCTCTACCACCTGTACAATTCTGGTAGTAGAGAACCAGGTTGCCTACTTGATACTCAGAGAGGGGGCTCTAGCAGCATTGGACGGGGAGAGCTCCAGAGCCTTGACCTTGTAAGCAGTGGAATAAGCTGTGGCTTGGATGCTGATGATATGATTAGTTAAGTCTTTAAAATGAGCCTCAGGATTTGAAGACTCATTAACTTCAATCAAGAGAGGTCTCAAGATTGAGAGTGTGGTGGCCTCACATCCATACAGTATGGCAAAAGGGGACTGACCAGTTACTTGGTGTCTACTGAGTTGGTAAGCAAAGAGGGAAGCAGGGAGGATCATATCCAAATTGGCAGAGTTATAGAACATGAGTTTCCTCATTATAGACACCAGGGAGGAATTGGCTTGTTCAACAGTTCCATTAGTTGAAGGGTTATATGGCGCAGAGAAAGATTGGTGGATACCCATAGCTTTGACAATAGACATGATGAGGTGAGAATTAAAATTGGTGCCATTGTCAGAAATCAAGACTTGAGGGAAGCCATTTCAGTAGAAGATATCTTGCAGCAAGAAATTAGCAGTGTCCTAGAAGTTATATCTTTTGTAACTCTGGATTTGACCCATTTACTAAAATGGTCTATGGCAACTAAGATAAATTGACACCCAGACCTAGACCAAGGGAGAGGCCCAAAAGCATCAATATTCACAGTGAAAAAGGCATGTTTATGTGGGATGAGCTTGAATTGGTGTTGGTAAGGGCAAGGGCGTTGGAGTTGATACAAATGACAGGAGGGAGAACATCAGGGATCAGAAGGTGCATGTTCTCCCAGTAGAAGGTCTTGATAGCCAGTCATGTATTTTGGCTATACCTCCATGTCCAGTGTCAATGTGAGCTTGGAGGATAATGGCTATCCTCATGCTAGGGAAAACATAGGGCAGATAGGCATTGTTGACCTTTTTGAAGAGCTGCCTATCTCATATTACAGTGTCCTTGGATAGGGCTTGTAGCACCAGTCAAATGTCTTCTGGCTTGATGGTCCAAGAGTCAGGGTGCCCTATTAAGTTGTATAGGCAATCAGCGTCAGCGGGGTGGATAGCTAGTATTGACATCCTTGACAAGTCATCAGTGTTCTGATGTTAGACACCAGGATGATGTATCACAGTGAAATTTTATCCTTGCAGCTGCAGAGCCCAATGTGCTAGTCAACCTTCAGGTTCCTTTAGTTGTTGCATCTATTTGAGGTAGGATTGATCTGTGACCACAGTGAAGTGGGTCCCATAAATGTAGTGCCTGAACTGTTTTACAGCATACAGCACTGACAGACATTCTTTTTCAGTGACACTGTAGTTCTTCTTGTGTTTATTGAGGACCCATTGAAGAGTAGGCTACAGGTCAATCCACACCTTTGTTGTCAAGCTGGGCTAAGATGGCACCCACAGCTAGACTGCTAGTATTAGTATACAAGATGAACTCTTTATCATAGTCAGGGTAGACTAGGATAGGAGCCTCTTTAGTATTGGCTTTCAGCGCTTCAAAAGACTGTTGTTGGCTGCCAGTCCACTCAAAGAGCACATTGCAAAGCAGTTGGACAAGGGTTCACTCAGTTCAGAAAAATCAGGTATGAACTGTTGGTAGTAGCCCATCATACCAAGGAATACTTGGACCTCTTGAAGATTTGTGGGAGGTAGCATCTTGTCAATGGTTTCCACCTTATTATTCATGGGGAAGATTCCCATTTGAGTGACCTCATGACCTAAGAACTCAAGTCACTCTTTAAAGAAGGAGAACTTGGAGGGTTTGAGCTTCAAGCCAGATTTGCAGGTCTTGATGAAGACAGCTTTGAGGTGTTCCAAATGATTGATAAAGGTAGCACTGGATACGTTGATGTCATCAAGGTACACAAAGACACAAGAGAGCTTTAGATCTTGTAGGATGGAATGCATAGCCCGTTGAAATGTAGCTGGGGCATTGCAGAGTCCTTGGGGCATCCAAGTAGGTTTATAGAGCCCCTCAGATGTAATGAGAGCAGCCTTCTATTGGTCTTCTGGTGATAAGTTAACTTGCCAGTATCCAGAGGCTAGATCCATGGCTGAGAAAAACTTGGAACCACCCAGCTGTCTGAGAACATTGTCAATTCTGGGCTAGGGGTATGAGTCTTTCTTAGTGAGAGAGTTCAGGCGGCAGTAGTTCATTATAATGTGATGTCCTCCATCCTTCTTCTTAAAGATCAGTAACAGTGAGGCCCAAGGGCTCTGAGAGGGAGCTAGTAGTCCAGCGTCTAAGAGCTGCTTAAGATCCTTAGATACCTGAACATCCTCTACTCTACTACAGCAGTATGGTTTGGCACAAAAAGGGGGTGCATCACCAGTATCAATCTATGGATGACCCCTTTAGCCAGGCCATAGTCTGTAGGTCCAGAGGCAAAGATGTTGCTAAACTGATTGAGCAGGTCCAACACGTCTTTTTGTTGGATGGGAGACAATTGGGGGAAGTTGGCAGCAGTGAATAAGGAGAGAACTTGGGGATTGTCTTCAGGTAGATTAAAATCACTAAAAGTTCTGAAAGGGTAGAGGGATGCCACTTGTTCTGCTCCCAGTATATAACCATGCCCTAAAACTGGCCTCAAATCACCTGCATGAGCAGGGCCATCAGGTTGGCAAGCAATAGTTGTACAGGCTCTTTGTGGGTTTGATCTAGAATTCCTGGACACAGGCGGGGTTCTTTACGGCTTAGGGATTCAGGTGAATAGAGTTACAAGAACAATTTTTCAGGTAGTTTGTTTGAAATCTGAGAGTCAATCACCACTTAGGAGCCCAGAGGAATGGTGATAGCTGCTGGGGCAAGAAGAGGTAACCCTTCCTCTGCGGGGCAGGAAGGAGGAGGGGTGTGCATGTTGGAGGAGTGAGTCCTATACTTGAGAGAGAAGATACCCATGGGGTACTCAAGCACACAAGTTTTAAGACGTTTTCCTGGGAGGCGCAGAGGTTCCTCAAAAATCAAAGGGTCCTCATACCCTAAGAGCAAAAGATATCCATCTTGTAAGTTTAAAATCCTGTTATACTCTCAAAGAAATTGTGTACCAATCAAGAGATCATAGCTTTTGTTCTCAAGGACTACAGCAGGGGAAGCAATGACAAGTTTCCCAAACCTCATGGGTAGAGCAGAGTAGGCACCAATGGCCCAAGCTTAATGCCATGCCAGCTGTGCCATACAACTGAGTGTAGTTGAGGTCAGGGGCCAGCTTAAGTTTCTTCATTAGTTTTGAAGATACTATGTTGACTGGAGAACCTGTGTCCAAGATGGCTTTGATTTTAAAATTTTAGATTGATACTTTCATGTGAGTTGTATCTTTTCCAAAGGGGGGCAAGAGGTCCAACACATCTTGCACATCCTCTAGCTCCTTTTACTATTTAGCTATCATGCACCTTAAGCTAGGAATCTCCTTATACACAGTCTGCAGTGGAAGAGATACAGTTACGTTTTGGAAGAGAGCTTTGGCTAGCTTGGCTGCTTCCTCAGAAGAATCAACCAAAACAGGAGGCCAATGGGCCTGGGCTAGATAAGGGCAAGCCACCATGGCTTTGGCTTCACTTTAACGGGCTCAATAAGTGGTGGTAGTCTTCCCAGAGCAAAGCTTGTATGGATCAGAGATAGTTTCTGGAACAGCCAAGACAGAATAGCAATAACTATCAGAATCTTCACTATCAGAATCTTCAGGGTCTGAATCACTGGAGAGATTGTGAAATAGGTGAAGAATAGTTGGGCCAGAGAAAGACAGAGCTTCCTCATCAGAAGGAGGATCCAGGGGAGATTGATCAGCAGAGAGTGTCTCTACCTCTAAGCTGACCTCTTTTTTCCCGCCTGTTCCTTGGGGTCACAACCTTCCACTTGGGGATTAGTGCAAGTACGTGAGTGGTGCCTTATTTGGCCACAGTCATGACAACCTTGCCTCTTATTCTGTCCACCTGCACCAGCGTCATAATGTGCAGCATACAAGAGATAGTCCCAGCATTACTGGCTTTATTTTCACGTACTACTGTACCCCCATGAGTCAAATGCATGTCTTGCAAGAGCGTCTTAATACTCTTCATGGAAGTGAGTGAAGCCTTGTGTGCCTTAAAGTGTAGGCATAGAAGCTGGTTCACTTTAAAAGCATTTTAACAAGCTGTGTAAGTTTCTTGGGGAGTTAACTGACAACTGGTGATTAACTGTTGTCCTTCAATGTAGAAGCAATCAGCAAATTCAGCCAGGGTCTCCTTGGGCTTAAAAGCAATGTGCATAAACACATTCTTCTTGACTTCTAATCTGATATCATCTCCAAATTCCTCAATTAAGAGGCACTTCATGTCCTCCCAAGTGATAATCAAAGGGATTTTGGGGACCACAACTTCTTGACATATGGTTTGTAGACAGGTAAGAATAGCCCCATTATAAGTTCATTGGTGCCCTACACATTGCAGTCT
Source organism: Entomophthora muscae (assembly GCA_014839935.2). Taxonomy (NCBI): domain Eukaryota; kingdom Fungi; phylum Entomophthoromycota; class Entomophthoromycetes; order Entomophthorales; family Entomophthoraceae; genus Entomophthora; species Entomophthora muscae. Next base: position 89,328 of record QTSX02001610.1, read on the forward strand.
TGTAAATTGTTAGAAAGGCAGCAATGGTAGAGGTTTTAGGATCAAATATCTCTTTGAAGGTTGACTTGTAGTTCAGGTCAATGGACGAGGAAGAGGACTGACTGTTGTCACCTGGGTTGAGGACGTTAATGTGGGGATTTCCCTCAAACTTGGATTCAGCAGCAGGTTGTCTAGCCCAGAGGAGTCAAAGGCTTTCCTCTAGGGTATCCAAGGTAGAGCTGTTCTGTCCACTAATATTTCTAGCAGTGGTGGCAGCAACTCCAAATTTGACAATCTTAATTTGTTGCACCAATAAGGTACCAGCAATCCTGTTGAGGCAAGTGATCATGGAAGTGTTTTGGGCAACCAAGGAGATGGCCTGGCCATTCATTGTCTTGGTCAAGCAAAAGAGGTTCTGTACCTCTTTTTCCAGTGTGTCCTGCCTATCAGCAACATCATTTTTCACTTTGGCTAGTTGATCCAAGGTGAGAGCACAGTTGACCCAGGGCTAGCCTTCTAAGCCAGGGCAACAACAATGATTGCCATGAGCAGGAGTATCAGTGACCTCAGCTTCCTCCTCTACTTCAGACTCAGAAGACAAATCATCAGGATTAGAGAGGTGTTGTCTCAAATACTTGATTTCTCCTTGCAATGTAGCTACTTAGTTGGTGAGCAAAGCAATGGAAGGGTCAGGCATAGGTTTGACTGGAGGAGGGTTCTGAACAGAAGATTGACAGCAAGTAGTGGCCTTGAGCTCAGCTATGGCTTCCCATAACTGGGCTTCAAAGTCAGACAGGACCTCAACAGGAGGAGCAGGAGGAGTCACATTGATGAACACTATTCTATCATCCACATAGTTTTGTACTTGATATAGAGTGTTGCCAAATGCAGCCTTATCTAATCCATATTGGTGTTGTAGGTGGAGGCCCCAGGTATCAATATTATTCCCAAACAACTCAAGCTGAGAATTAATATGCTCCCAAAATTGATTGAGTTTGGTAACCGGAATCTCAAAATCCTGACAATGTTTTAGAAGAGCGGCCTCAATTTGACCACGCCACATTGCTTGATGCTCATTCAATATGCACAATCAATCCTTGATAAATCCAGGGAGCAAGGAACAAAGGGAGTTCAGAGATGAGGTTAGGTATTTTTTGGAGGCCAGCAAGTCACACTGGTTATCCAAAATACACGCAAAGAGGCTATGGGACCATTCCTGAAATGCCATATTTTGAGCATGGTTGTGTAGCGGATCCAGGTCTAACCAGTCCATCCCGCCTTTATCCTGCCCTTGAATCTTATTCCCATTACCTTCCTTTGACAAAGCTTTGGAGAGCTTCATCTCCAGAGAGGCAATTTTGTGGGACAACGCTTTGTTATCATCTCACCAATAAGCAATAATCTCAACACTCTTTTCTTCCCTTGCCCTTAGAGCCTCAACTTCTCGGTTTGCCTTTGCTTTCACTTGTTGTAAGATCTCATCCCAACCTACTAACAGGTTCCAGGAACCCCACACATAGATTTGGTTTCCTTGGGGGGGTACCTTCTTTGGAAAAGTAATCCAAGTATAGCTCCTCAAACGCAGCCTTTACCTCCACCAAGGATTCCTCAGGAACAGTCTTGGTAGCCTCCAAGCTTGCCCAAGCTTCCTCTGATGAAATCAAAGGGATCTCTTTCCTGGCAGAAGCAGTTTTTACGTGAAGTACTCCAAATTTGGCTCTTTCAAAATTCAACAAAACAGACATAACAATTGAAAAAGGTATTTGAGGGGAAATTGTCAAAATCAACAATATACACAATCTCTTTATTAAAGTTTAGCTGTTTCCGCTTATATACCATTTGGTGCATATTTGGCTGAAAACCCCTCCAGTTTCTGAATCAACCTATGATTCATCTCACATGATTGATGACATTTGAGTCATCCAAACATAGATCTTTATCTAAAAGATCTCCAATATTTTTCAACTTATGAGAATCAACCTACAATGGGAAGAAATCACCTGACTTCATTCATCCCAATGTACCAACTCAGCATGGAGATTCCCCAGCTCCCGGTGCCAAAACCCTGTGGATTGAACATCCAAAACTCAGCTATTTGTGTTCCAACTGGGAACTAGCTGATCAACCCTAAATTCCTAGGCATCCTTGCCTTTATTTAGTTGTCTTTGCATTTAATGGGGTTTTGCCTTAAAACCCATTAAATTGCTTCAAAACTAGAACCAAGCACCTTGGCGTTTTACAAATTACTTAGGTAGCGCATCAGTGTCTCTAACCTAATGAATTTGCAAATACAGCGCTTCCAACCCATAAATTGGGGGTTTCCTTATGGTTAACCTTAACCAAACTTCTTGACACAGTCAAGGCAATTTTAAAATAATTAAATCCCCATTAATTATATCCTGTATTTATTAATTAATCTTCCCAATCAATTAAACCACTTTTGAGACATCCTGTCTCCAAGATTGAATCAGCCAATCTTAACTTAGTTGTGTCAATTAGTACGGCCTAACTAACAAACTACATTCTGTTCTTTTATTAAATATATATCCCAAGTTTCCAGTAATCTTTATCTGAAGAATCCCTGTCAACTTATCCACACAAAATAAACAGCAAAAACAGAGATAACTTTATCTTTTGGAGCATTGAGTTGGCTAAATACTCATTAGTGACTGTTGTACGGTCACAGGTTGTTTGAGACAGCAGAGGCTAAAGCATTTAGAAGCTTTTTCTGGAATCCTAATGCAAGTTGATGGTGAACCAGTGCGGGTTGAATAAACTGGTTGACTAACATGCCAATAGTATCCATAGATTCCATCAGTGCGGGGGAAGACTAAAGTCCAAGAGGAAGGAATATAGGTCTTTGGAAGCGTACCCAGGGCAGAGACCAGGGATAGTGTGTATTGCCACAGTGCCTGATTGAAGGAGAAAGCAGGCGGCAGCACAAGCTTGCTTGTAGTTGAGAAAGAAAGCTGGAAGGGGGCCATGCAGGCCTGGGAGAGAACACCAGTACCATAGGAGTTGAGGGGGCATTGGTGATGTCTTCTTCTAGAGGAGGACTAGAAACTTTAGGTTGCTTGGGTACTTCAGAAAAAAAGAAAGAAGGATCAGAGAATGCACGTGGGAATGGGGTAATTGAGGGGTTTGCAGCCCCTGTAGTGAGCACCATTCTGCCATTTTTGGCTCCTGGGGACAGTATCCAGGAGGACACAGCAGGAAATCTTTATAAAAAAGATTTGAGGTTAAAAGCTAGCCTTGGGTTAACCTTCAGGGCAAAATTAAGGTCACATACCTTAATTTCCTGGAATATGTGATATGAAAGTTCTTTTGAAAAAAAGGACAGGAAAAAGCTTGAAGAATATTAAAGCTAACACAAATGTGGATAAACTTGTCTTTATTAGGATAAATTATTCTACTTAAATAGTAGACAAGAGTCAATGATCACTCATTAGGTAGACAGTGTGGCAGAAGGGGTCACATTGGGATGAGGTCATACCAGGATCAGTCAAGGGCAGGTATGATAATCCGGAATGGATGAAGATTGAACCAGACCCATTTGCAGAAAGTGAGGAATTCTCAAAATCAAAAGCAAAACCAACCAAATCTTTGCACATATCATTATTTAAAGGCCATATTGAAATAGCTTAAATGACGCAATTTCTGACAGTGTACATTCCTAGAACTGTACTTCCCTCCCTTTCTAGGTTGCAATAAACCTTACCTCTGCCCTGGAATCCTAGATGTCTCCCATAAAGACCCTTTTCAATTGCTGGTAGCCAACCTAACTGCTCTCCTCATACATGTGTCTAGAGGGCAGGTTGTTGTTTATGGAAAATCATTGAATGCTCCTTATGTCCTGTCACTTTATCCCTTTAGTATGTTCCAGGATTTTAACCTACCTGAAGACAAGCCCCAAGTTCTATCTTTGTTTACTGCGCAAGATTTCCTGCAACTATCCCCAGTTCAACAAAAAGAGGTGCTTTATTTTCTAGATCAATTTTCAGACATCTTTGCCAAAGACACCACTGATTATGGCCCAGCCAAAGGCGTTATCCACCATATCAATAATGGGGACACCCCCCTTCCATAATAAACCATATTGCTGCAGTTGTGTGGAGGACACTCAGATGTATAAAGAGCTCAAACAACTCTTGGATGCTGGGCTCTTGGCCCCTTCTCAAAGCCCTTGGGCCTCTCCTTTATTTATCCTAAAGAAGAAGGATGGAGGCCACCATATTGTGATGTATTATTTACAATTGAACCCCTTAACCAAAAATAATTCCTACCCTTTGCCGTGTACTGATGATGCTCTCTGCTGTCTTGGAAGCTCTAAGTTCTTCTCTGCAATGAATCTGGCATCTGAATACTGGAAAGTTGACCTTTTGCCTGAGTATTGATAAAAGGTTGCGCTCATTACATCCAAAAGGCTGTTTGAGCCTATATGTATGCTGCAGGGACTCTGCAATGCCCCAGCCACCTTCCAATAAGCCATGGACTCCATCCTCTGTAACTTGAAGCTTTCATATGTCCTAGTATACTTAGATGATATACCAGTCTTCAGCGCTACCTTTAAAGACATCTGGCTCATCTCAAAGAAGTGTTCATAAAGATTTAAGAGGCTGGCCTTAAACTGAAACTATCTAAGTGTGCTTTCTTCAAAGAGTGTTTTGAATTCTTGGGCCATGAAGTCACCCAGACAGGGATTTGCCCAATGATCAGAAAAGTTGAAGCCATTGACAAAATGCTTCCCCCCACCAACCTTCAAGAGGTACAAGTCTTTCTGGGCATGATGGGTTACTACAGACAGTTATCCCTTACTTTGCCAATACAAGCAAACCTTTAGTCCAGTTGCTACATAATGTCCCTTTCAAATGGACTTCTAGCTAGCAGCAAGCCTTTGAGACCCTCAAACAGAAACTCAAGGAGGCTTTCATCTTAGTGTATCCTGACTAAAATAAGGAGTTCATCCTATACACTGATGCTAGCAAACTAGCTATTGGAGCCATCTTGGCTCAACTAGATAATGAGGGTGTGGATCATCCTGTGGCTTATACTTCTTGTGTCCTGAACAAGCATGAGAAGAATTACAGCATTACAGAGAAAGAGTGCCTCACTGTATTGCATGCAGTCAAACAGTTTTGTCATTATGTGTATGGCACAAATTTCACTTTTTTCACTGACCACACCTTGCTTAAGTGGTTACAACAGCTTAAGGAACCAGAAGGACAACTAGCTATATGGGCTCTCTGCCTGCAAGGTTACAACTTCACATTGCTAAATTATCCTGGGATTCAACATCAGAATGCTGATGTGTTACCCAGAATGCCTATCCTTGCTCTATACCCTGCTGATACTGATTTACTATATGAACTAATTGGATATCCTTCCTCTTGGGAGAACAAGACAGAAGAAGTTTGACTTGCCTTGTCTAAACTATCCAAGGACACGCTCATTTGTGATAACCAGCTCTTAAAAAAAGTGCAAGACCAATACCTGCCTTATTTACAAACTAGCATTTGCCTTTTTCTGGTGCTCCAAGCTCATAAGGAGATGGAAAATGGAGGAATTGCCAAGACATATGATTGGCTCCATAAAAGTTACTTCTGGAAAACCTTTTTCTGCTGATTCCAGACATCCTAGCTAGTTGCCATGACTGCCAGCTCCAGCAACCTTGAGCTACCTCTCATGAGTTCAAGCTAGTTCCCCCTCAACATGCCTTTCACACTGTCAGCATTGATGCTGTAGGGCCTCTCCCCTGCTCCCACTCTGGTTGCCGCTTCATCCTAATTGCTGTTAATCATTTCAGCAAGTGGGTAGAAGCTTGCCCTACTAAGGACATCACCGCCAAGACAACTGCTGCCTTCCTGTTACAAGATGTTTTCTACCACCATGGCTGTCCTCAAGTGCTGCTCTCAGATAATGGGACTAACTTCAATGACAAGCTAGTAACCTCTGTTGTTGAAGCCTTGGGGTCTCACCAGTCTTTCTCAGCCCCCTATAACTCTTCTACCAATGGAGCAGTTGAGCGTACAAATTTGACACTGGTTTCTATCATGAAGTAGCTAAATTACTCTGATGCTGCAAACTCAGATCTATACTTATCTGCTGCTCTCTTTGCTTATTGCCTTAGCAAACATTGTGTCACTGGGTATTCCCCCTTTGCTATGCTATATGAGCGTGAGGCTACCACTACATTGCTCTTGGGGGGCCCCTACTCTCCTCTGATAAGGCCATGATTCTGTTGGCCATATTAAAGATCTAGTCAACCGCATAATTGATATACAGGCCACTGCTTATACCTCTGAGTATAAGACCAAGATGCTTGAGCTCTCTCCCAACAGTGCAGGATGCTCTCCCTTGCCTGAGTTCAACATTGGATACCACATTATCTACTATTAGCATAGAGTAGGAGGACGCTTTCACAAGCTAGATATGTTGTGGGTTGGCCCTCTAGAAGAGACCTTTAAGCAAGGGTCCAAGTACTCCGTGAAAATCCTCTCTAGTGGTTGTCTATTTGTCTGAGTGCATGACAAGTTCCTCTGCAAGTACTACCCCCTTAAGGCCAATCTAGAGGGGGGTAATGTTGTGAATGCTGCCATTCACCATGTTTTGATTTTGCCTTCAATGGGTTATTTTGAGGACAAAACTCTCTTTTTTGCTTTTGCCCTTCAAAATGAGTCTGTATCTGAACTGGAAATACAATAGTTCAGTTTCCTGACTCTGTGCATCTTGCTTGCACCACTCATGCTTGTGGCAAGTGATCCTATCATCCTGGTAGTGTTTTGTGGTATTTTTAGCCACTATATATTCTATTTTTTAGTTACCAATAAAAATTAAGTTATATTCACATTTTTGTCTTTGTGTCTCCATGTACTTTGGCTCCTCTCTAACCACATCTAGTAGATATCATACCATCAGGGCCAAAATTAATTGCATATCCTTCCCTGCCATCTAACCAAGACTTAGTACAAATCTAATCCTAAGGTTAGGATTCCCTGTTGTGTGTCTGTGCTGTGCCTCAGAACAAAAAATAGCACAATACCAAATGTCTGAGCTTGCTATAGTATGGGTAACATCCATAGGAGGGATATTGTCCCAAATCAGTTGGCCAATGTTCTGAGGCTGGATTAAAAATTTGTTTGGAGACCAGAGAAACAAGACAGTGCATATGTGGAAGCCCCCGCTTCTGATACTCCATGACACAAAAGTGCCCCAGGCAAGGACCAAAGATCTACACCGCACATCCTGGCTCAGTTTTATGAATTTAATATGAAACATACAAGCAACAATATTGGGCCAGTCCATAGGGCTCTCACAGAGGCCAAGTTCACATATGATTTCTTCCCAATTACCATTGGCTGTAAATGTGATGAACAAGGTTGGCTTTCCAAGATGACTGACAATGCACATCACATCCTGATAAATCTGTTGTATGTAGCAATGGGAACCAATGTGAGTAGAGAGAAAAATTGTTTGGTGTCCTACCATCTCATGTGGGTCATCAATATCAGTGCAAGCATAGTAATCTTTAAGATTGCTATAAAGCTCTGCTCTGAAAACACCTTGGTGGCTTTCAATATATTTCAGGAAGATCATATCACAGGAGGCCCAGGCATCAACAACAAACTTCTGAAACAGGGGGGCAAGAAAAATAACCATTGACTGGGTATTTCTCTGAAAGAGGTAATAATAGTAATAGTTATGCATGCTGAGCCAGCAAAGAGAAGCCCTACCCTTTTCCATATGATACATTCCAAAGATAAAAAAGGCCAAGTTACCCTGGGGAAAGAGGAGGATGTAGTGAGTTGGCATATACTTGACAACTGTGGGATCAATTTGTTTAGTACATCTATTGTATGGAGACAAAAGTACATGACAGCAATTACACTCACTATCCTCTACAGCAGCTAATGCAGCAGGCATCAAAGCAGCAATTTGAGGCTGTTGAGGCAAATTATAGGTACAAAAATCATTACCTTCTTCAACTGTCAAGTTTAAGTTGGGATGGAGGTAGGCTGCAGCCTCAGGATGGGTTTGGGTATATCTGAACAATCTCTGTGGCGTTATAGTAAATTTGCACAAAGAGATTCACTTGCCAAATTACACAGTCAAGCATTCTAAGTGTCTCCTCATTCAGGCCAGGGTTTCTTTCCATACACTGCTGTAAGGCAAGCTCAGGGTCAATAAAGTATAGCTGATTGTACACATGATTGCAGCCCTCTGTAGGCGCAAGGGAATACTGCACATGGTACAAATCACTGTGAATAAAATAAGGGACATACTGAGGATTGTTTCCCAAACAGTGATCTTGTTCTAAAAGAGTTAAGATTTACAATATAAGTTATCAGCTAAATGAAAGTTTAAAAAATATTACCTGCAATTAGGGAATTCATTGCTAAGGCAGCATTGTACTGGCAAATATTTTCAAGGAAATTAGTTGCCTGGGGGGTATGTTGAGTATACAGGGCATGAATCTCTTCAGGAATAGGTTGAAGCGGGAGTAGCTGAATGGTTCTATCATTGCAGCAAAGGGTAAACCTAAGGGAAGTAGGTCTAGTAACCCAAGTACCCTCACAGGCCCAGTGTAAAGCTTAGCACTGCTCACACACTGCATCCATCAAGCCTATATTTAGAGGAACCCAGGTATCTCTTATATTAAAAAAAATCATCTGGATCATCCTCAGCAAGGTTTTCAGGAATAAAACTGCCCCTTCTAGCAGGCTCCTGAGCTCGGATATCTTGACAGATTTTATAGGTTCTAACCTGGCAACCATTGGGAAGACAGAACTGAGTGGTAGCATAATATAAAGGCAATATATACAGCGCTGAAGGTTTGGGTGATGTTGGCCATCCTGATCTGGGTTGTCTAGCAGATGCTGAAGATTTTGTGCATCAAGATCTTCTAGATTTAAATTTCTTATATCCATTTTAAAAGCTTTTTTAAAAGTAACAATGAGCGTAAATTTGTAGATACACAGTTAATCCTCAAAGAAACCCAGTAAGGGCTTCTTTGGGGCTGTTATTTCTTTATTGTATAGGCAAAATTATAGGTTAAGCTGTAAAAATTTCTTTTATTTAAATCCTAATAAATCATATATGAACCTGTTTTTTAATAGATATAGTCAGAGGGGAAAATCTTTTAAAAGTTCTTCAAAACAGTGAAATTTAATCATTTTTTATAAATTTATATTCTTGGTGTAAAGCCTTTCTTATTATTATGCTTGAATTTTTCATATAAAAAAGAAAAAGAATTTTTTTAAAAAATAGTTCATCTTTATTTAGAAGTTTGTGTAAAACATGACTCAGGTTTTTGATAATTTATAATAAAGCAATAGGCATATTAGATGTATATACTATGTAGGTTAGCATTTTTATCTTTCAAAAATTACCTGGTACAGAAACTGTTTGTTTGAATCAGTATGATTTATTGATATAGTTAATAGTTCAAAGATTGCTCTGCTCAGGATCTGCTGCAGGTGAAAAACAAATAATTTTAAAAGGTTAGCAAATTTTGAAATTAGTGACTTACCCAGCCCAAGATTGGCTTCAGGGAAAAGTTTTGATTTCTTAATATAGTTTTAATCAAATTGAATTACAAACCCCGAGCTTTGCTGCAGTGAAAACTGGGCTTTTTTTAAAAAAAAATGTTAATTAACAAATCCACTTAACAAACCAAGATCTGCTTCAGGGCAAAAATCTGGACTTTTCTAATACAGGTTAGTAAATTTGATAAAAAATAACTTACCCACTCCAAGATCTGCTGTGGATCAAGTCTATCTAAATTTAAATGAAGTTTAGTTATTTTGAGGAAATGCTTACCTGAAATGGAACTTTAATTTAAAAAGATTTGAGAACAAAACATTACTTACCAATCCTTAATCTACTTCAGGGCAAAAATCTGGGTTTTCTTAATCTAGGTTAGTAAATTTATAGAAAAAAGTGCTTACCTAACCTTGATCTGCTGTGGACCAAGACAATCTAAAAGGGTTTGAAGAAGATTAGTAGTTTATGTAAAAAGGTTATCTGAAATAAAGAATCACATTGAATTCTAAATTAAATCAAATTTTAAAAAATTATTACCTTTTCAAATCAAAGTTAGCTTTAAAACTTTTAAAACTAAGCTTACCTTGAATATTCTTGATCATATATGCTTAAAACAGTTAGTATCATATGTATATTTTGAAGCTTACCTTTAATTTGAAATGAATCTATTAAGTTTTAGTTGAAAAGTTAGTGTTCTGTTTAGTGAAAGCTTATCTTGGCTTAGTAAATTTTAATCTAATCTTATAGGCTTAAAATTAGCCAATCATAGCTGGTGATGGCATTGCTTCTACCAATAATTATTAGTAAGTTTATAATCATTTTTGAGTGTCTTACCTCTTAATCAAACCATACTAATTTACATCAGCCTCCTATATTCTTTACTTTGATTGACACTGCCACAGGTAGAGATGCTGCAAGACACTTCAAAGTGTCCAAAAACCCTTCCTGTGGCAGCATCAACTACCAAAACTTTACTATCATTTAGGCACAATTGTTATCATTGTTGACCTTATTGGATTTTAAACCTGGAAAGATTTTCTAACAGAAAACTTATAAAAAGTTTCCTGAGCAACTCAAGCAGTTAATAAAGACAAGTGTGGTGTGGCAGGCAGGATGCCAAAAGAACAAAGCTGAGCTATGCTTGCTTTGCTCTTTTACAGCATCCTGCCTAGGTACGTGTCTAGGTATCCTAGCTGAAACCCTTTTTTGTGTTGTAACTGTGCTGTTTTAGCAGAATTTATAAGGGGAAAATATTTAAGAACTAGATAACAATCTTTTATTGGGAGATAGGTATTATATAGTCATTGTGAATTGTGGATAACAGGAGCATGATAGTATTGATCACTTGGTGGGATGGTGAAGGGGGTGGCTTGATCCTGGTAATGAGTTAAGCGCCAAAACAAGGTATCCACTGTAAGGGATCATCATCTGTTCATGTTGTTGGATTTGGAAATTCAATTTGACTTTCTAGTCTGGCTTCAAGTGACTGGATAATTGGATTGCGGGTCACAAAATTACTTACTTGGAACTTTGCTGGTGGGTTGAGCCTGCTGTTTCAACACCCCCCCCGACTGAAGGTTGGCCTCCTCTGGGGGTAGGTTGTCAGAAGCCTGGGAGCCATACTGGACTAGTTGTTGTTCCTTGGCAAGTAGGGTGGTCTTGCGCTGTTTCTGTCTTGCCTTACAGGGTCTCAAGCAATCATGGTGCAAGACCTTGTCCTGTTTAGGTTTCCCAAGAACTTGCACAAGTTAAGTGTTGTTTTTGTTTACCTTTAAGATAATTGCTGGGCCTACATTCTTGGGTTGAAATTTAATTTTGTTGACGTTCATGACCCAAACTTTGTCACCAACCTCATTTCTGTTTTGGATGGGGACAAATGTCTTTTCTATGTGCTTGTTTTCTCTCTCTGTTTGATCACCATTAGCCGCTAAGACCTGGGGATCTGAGCAAGGGGTGATCTGCTTGGAATTTCCAGCTGGGTCCTGATAATGCTTGAATGATATTGGGCTGTGTGCTGTATATCAACTCAAAAGGGCTTTTTCCAGTGGATCTGTTCACACAAGTTCTGCATACAAGTAGTGCAGTTAGTAGTTGCCTATACCAGTCCTCAGGTCTCCCAGCAGTGAGTTTGGCTAAGGCTTGTATGAGGCTACCATTTAGTTGTTCCACGCGTCCATTGGCCTGAGGGTGATAGGGTGTTGTTACCGTGTGCTTGATCCCGTTCTTTGTGAGGTATATGTTGGACTTCAGAGGTCAGTTCCTTGCCTTCATTGGTTATCTTGAGTTCTGGATTTCCAAACTTGCTGATTATTTCCTTTCCTATGAACCATTGTATGTTGTTACTGGTGTGTGTTTTTACTGTTGAGTCACTGGCCAGTGTGTGGCAAAGTCTATTGCTGTAATGATATATTTCTTTTTGTTTTGTTTCCCTGTCATGGGGCCTACAATGTTGAGAGCCCACACCTTGAAGGCTAATTGTGTGCAGATAGGCAGTACTGACTTAGGTGGTATCTCACTTCTTGCAAACTTTTCATACACTTTGCATTGTTCTAAGACTTTTTGGATATCTTGATACAAGGTTGGCCACTAGGTCTTGTGTTTAAGGAATTTTTATAGGTTTTGACTCTTGGTGTGTCCAAGGTCTCTGTGATATTGTAGGATGGTGTAAACTGGCTGGTGCGTGGGGATATAAGGGATGGTTGTACCTTCAGACATTTTTCTGTGCAAGATCCCGTACACATTAGCAAATAGGTGTTTGTTTTTTATAACTGTTTTCTTTGTTATGTTTGTTGTACCAGAAGGGAAGCCCTTGTCTTTTTTTTGTAGCACCAAGAGAGGCCAGTCTGGGTTGAGCTCATTTTCCCCTCTTGTGGCACAGACATATAGGCGTGAGAGGGTGTCTTCCATGGCAAGCTCAGGACCAGGTTTATACTATATGAGCAAATTGAATCTCTCCAAGAACTCCATCCAGCAGGCTTGGCGGCAAGATAGATTTGCTTGGGTTTTGAAGTATATGAGCAATTTGTGGTTGGTCAGTGCCGTGAATTCTTCCTGTTGTTCTAGATAACAACGCCATTTGACTAGGCAGTGTACAATGGCCAGCAGTTCCTTGTCATGGATAGGATATTGACAATTGCCATCTTTCAGCTTTTGTGATTCATAAGCTACAGACAGGAAGTCACCATCATTATTATTGATTTGTAGTACTCCCCCAATGGATGCATCTGAGACGTTGATTTCCATTTGGTATTCCCTATCACATTTGGGGTATTGCAGGATAGGAGCTGTTATGAGCTTCTCCTTGAGGCGTCAAAAACAAAGGTCACATTGGGGGGTCCACACAAACTTGGATTTGGCGCCTGTTATTGCATATAAGGGGGCAGTCAAAACGCCACAGTCAGGTATAAAGCAGAGTACATAGGCCACCCCCCCAAGAAGGTACAGAGTTCTGACTTACCCTTGGGTGGTGGCATCTTGCAGATGGCCTGTATCTTTTGACTTTTGGGTTTTGATGCTGTCCTTTGAGACTATGTGTCCCAGGAAGGGTAATTGCTTGCGGAAGAACTGGCACTAGGAGGGTTTGGCCAATAGTTTGTGTTGTGCCAGGGTAGCAAAGACTGCCTCTAGGTCCTTGTGTTGCTGTTCCACCAAGGGGCTGTAGACAATGATGTTGTCTAGGTAGACTAGGGCATGCTTGCCTATGTAAGGCGCATTCACTTTGTTCATGAAGCTCACAAAGGTTGAAGGGGTGTTTATCATGCCAAAGTTGAGCACCACACATTTGTATGAGCCGTATTTTGTGCAGAAGGCTGTTTTGGGGATTTCTTCCTCCTTAATACAAATCTGGTTGTAGCCTGCAGTCAAATCAATCTTGGAGAAGACTGTGGCTCCTCCCAAGGCATCAAAGAGATTGTCAATCAGTGGTAGTGGATAATAATTCTTTATGGTAACTTTGTTTAGGGCTTGGTAGTCTGTGACCAGACGTAAGGTATTGTCCTTCTTGGCCACAAAGGATATAGAAGTCCCAAAAGGAGACTGTGAGAGGCGGATAAGTCCTTTCTCCAACTCTTCCTTGAGGTAGGCACATAGGGCGCCATCTTTGTTTGGGGTCAGCCTGTAGATAGAGCGCGCTTTGGGTACATCTCCTTTGAGTTGGATGGAGTGTTGAATGTGTTTCTCTGGGGGCAGCCCAGGTAGAGCTTCCTTGAAGATTTCTGGATGGTGGGCCACAATTTTGTAATCCTTAGGTATGGAGGTATCCTGGTGATCTTTGAAGTATATGATCTTGTACTGGCAGGAGTCCCAGTTAATTGCCTTCAGATTTTCCTTTTCATCCAGGGTCTCTGTGATGCGCACAAAGATGTGATTGTGTAGGAGTTGGTCCACTGAGTCAGGGTATATCTGATGGTTGGCACCTATACACTTAAATTTCAACACTGAGGCTGCCCAGTATACGTGAGGATTGTTCTTTTTAACCAATCTAACCCCAGTACAATGTCAAACTTTGGGAAGTTGATGATGGGACCTTGGATGGTGGAGTGGAGGTTCTCAAGCATGACAGAGAAGGGGGTGATTTCCCTTGTCACAGCAATATGATGTTCATCAGCCAGGACCATGTTTTTAATCTGCAAAGGATTAGTGGCTAGCTTGAACTTATCTAAAAGCTGCTGTTGACTAAGGTTTGATCCACACCCAAGTCCAGGAGTGCCAAGTCTGTGTAACTGCAAAAACAGAAAGGATAGGACATCAGTTTATTGGGATGGCTGACAATGGTGTACAGTGCCAGGTCCTGCAAGGGTAATTGGATCATTGAACATTGGTCCACATCCTTGGGTTGGTACTCATCATTGGGCGAGTCAGGAGTTGTGTGGGGAGAGCTTGGCTTGCTTAATGCTCTCCCTGGGCTTTTCCCTCATCTCAATTTCCTTGCATGGCAGTGATACAGAAATGAGTGCAATTTGACTGACCATTGTTTTCATTCCCATGTCCGTTTGAGCTTGTGGGTTTATGGTTGGTGTTATTCTTGTTGCCTTCAGGGGGTGATTGAGTGGAGCGCCTGCCTGCGTGGGAATCCTCGGGTTTCTCTTGTTTTCCTGTTTGTGCCTTATGGAGGGCGTTGTATGTTTGTTCTTCTTTCTCTGCCTTGCAATAAAGGCTCTGTAGATTGGTCACCTGGTCCAGGTTCAGGGCCTCATTACATGCAATTTGAGGGTGTCATAGTACATGAGGCGTGTGGCTGGGGTGTCAAAGGTCATATCAGAGGGTGCGCGTAGTTGAAGTTCCTTGTAGGCGCCAGTGAGTTCCTTCACAGTGCCTGTCTGGGTTAGGTCTTTACTTGACGTATGATCATGAGTGCTGTGTCCTTAAGCGCAAACCTTGCCAAGAAGTCTTGCTTGAGGTATCCCAGTTCTTGTTGGCGTGTTCTTTGTGCCACTTGTCACACCATGTTCCAGTGTTGTGGGTCAGGCAGATGGAGATTTTTGCAATCCAAAATTGCTGTGGGCATTCCATCTGGGCCAGTTTTCTCTGGGCAGACTGGATTCATGCGGCAGCGTTGTTGTTGTTGGCCCCAGAAAAAGGTTCCAAGTCAGCGCTTTGAAGTCTTTGGGCTACGTAGGCTGGCATGGTATTTTCATCAGTTGCACAGGGCATGGCAGAGGGTGCCTGGAAGAACCCTTGGTCAGACAGGGCATTGAACGCGGGAAGTGTTGTCACCATGTTTTGTTAGAGGACAAACCCATCTGGTATCTTGGTGCCAGGTTTGTACAGTGTCCAGTCTACTGAGAGGCCAGAAATGATTCTATCAAGGATTTGTTGGCTGCGGCAAGTACAGGCAACAAACAGAATTTTGGGGAATAAAGTAGGATATAAACCCTACTTCTGCTACCAATGTTGTAATTGTGCTGTTTTAGCAGAGTTATAAGGGGAAAATATTTAGGAGCTTGATAATTTTCTATATTGAGAGATAGGTATTATATAGTTGATGTGAATTGTAGATAGCAGGAACAAGGTAACATTGATCACATAATGGGATGGTGAAGGGGGTGACTTGATTCTGGTAATGAGTCAAGTGCCAAAACAAGGTATCCACCATAAGAGATCATCATCTGCTCATGTTGTTGGATTTTAAATTTGAGTTGACTTCCTAGTCTGGCTTTGAGTGACTGGATAATCAGATTTCAGATCACAAACCTGCTTATTTGGAACCTTGTTGGCAGGTTGAGCCTGCTGTTTTGACATTTGTTTTTTTAAAATCAGTGGCCTTGTAAAATCTTTATCTTATACTTTATTTGGTAAAAGAAAAAGATGTGTCAGGCTGGCTGCCAAAAGAGCAAAGCTGTGCTAAGCTCAGCTTCACTCTTTTACAGCAGCCCACTGGTATGTGTTTCTAGTCTATAGCTATTAAAAGGAAAGGTGTGTCAGGCAGGCTTTCAAAAGAGAAAAGCTGTGCTACATTCAGTTTCAATCTCTTACAGCAGCTCACTGGTATGTGTTTCCAGTTATATCTGGTAAAACTATTATCAAAGAGGGGTGTGAAGTTATATTTTTTGGATTTAAATTTTAAATTTTTTAGCTTTTTAATGATCTTTTTCATAATCTTTTTAGTGAACCCCAGGGGTGATGGCAGCCTGCTATTATGCATTCCTGGTCTCATACCTAGTAAAAACTTGTTTAAAGAAGCAGCCTCCTTATGGTTTCTTGGTAATAATTATTTTGATTTGCTAATGAAAACTTTCAGAAATCAATGAGTATATAAAGTTGAGCAGTGAGCAGGCTACCAAAAGAAAAAGGCTATGCTAACTCAGCCCATTATTCACAGCTTCACACTGTTATCTTTTTCTTCTTTTCTAGCAAAAATACTTTTTTTGTAGTTGAGTATGTCATTTTTAAAATTTTATTACTACCCTGGCTGTTAAAAGATGATTTAATGATATCTAAAGAAAATGTTTAATATAAAAATGATAGCTTTTTATGATTGCTACTTTTAGTTAGAAAGTATGAGTTTGTGCTTTGTAAATACTCTATTATAGTATTATCAAGGCTTTATTAGAGGTTTGCACCTTTTTATTATGCATTATATTTTGACATTAAAGAGACTGGAGATTAATTACAGTACTTTTAAGAGTTATTGAGAATCACAAACAAACCCTACCATAGAATACCAAGTTTTCTCACACAAACAATCAACAATTTATATATATTAACAGTAAAATTAGCCCATTTAAGATTTTTTTGTGCATGACTTCTGTGTGCTCAGCACTTGGTTTTGGTTGTCTATCTCAACAGCTCTGAAAAGTACTGTATTTTTTATCCTCATCTTGAAACTGCAGCCCTTTTAAATCTTTATTTTCAGTATATATTTTGATCTCCATTGGACATTACAATACTCATGTTAGTAAAGATCAAGTGCATGTTATAAAAATCTCTTTGGTTTCTGAACCATTATTTTGTAGTTTATAGGATTTTAATATTCTTTTTATAGTACACCTGTTTACTAGGATACAGTACATTAGTTTTAAAAGCTATGGTGACAACCAAAAATACCTCAGATTTAAACAAAAATGGTTTCAGATTTGAACAAAATCCAAGTTGCGCAAGATTCAGGATTCAATTAATTTATAAGATTTCAGTTAATAAATGGACTGTCAAACAAAAAATGAAATTTCACTAGCCCATTATACAAAATTATATCAAACATCAAGCAGTGTAGTTCAAACCATAAACAAAATGAACTGATGTAACATGTGAGATGAATAGATGCTATTCTGAAGTATATTATAATCCAATCAGGATTCATGCAAGGCACTGACAGAAGGACTAAAGTGAAACAAAATTAGAGCAATCTAGAATCAAGATTCCACAAGCACAAAACAAAATGAACTCACACAAGATGTGTAGTGTGAGCAGCCTAAAATAGAAATATAACAGTTTAACAGCCTATCACCAGCTATCCAATTTAGGAACAGAGGCATTTTATTCATTTTTTATGGCCCCAGATTTGTATGGAATGGTTTTGAGAACCTTCCAATTATGGACTTGAGATTAAAATAAAAATAAATCTTTAAATTTTAAAATTTCTACTTTTAGTTATTATATCCTAGGTTTTTTACAATGGTTTTTACTAGCAATATCTTTGACAGCGCCATCAGCCAAGCCAGCAGTAGCCAGACCAGCTTCAATGAAGGCAAGGCTCAGAACATGGAGGCACCTGTTTACACCCAAGCCTTTGAGGCAGGTAACAAGGAAACTGACCTGTTACCAACCCCCAACCCATATGGCTTTGACTTGTTCAGTAGTCACTTAGCATCTAGCTCTGCCCCTGCTCCCGTACCCACCCCCATACAAGCTTTCTGTCAACCAATCAATCAGGATGGTAACCTTGATTTAGAACAACTTCCTGCCACCAGCCAGCCTGCCCCCCTCAGCCAATTAGGCTTCAGCTCCTGCGGCCCAGCGCCCCAAGCAACAAATCATCACTGCCCAAATTCTTCAGGAAATTGTGGCACTGAATCTACAGGGTCTGTCCTGGGAACAGATTGCCGCCCAGTTGCAATTTACCCAAGCTACTGTCATGCGGGAATTCAACAACCTGATAAATAAGGGGAATCTGATTGGGACAGCCAAGAAGCCCAATTAGGCCATAGAGTCCCAGATCAATGAGGCATAACCAATAATGCTTGACCTCCTCCAGTGGGATCCCAAGCTTCCACTGACCCAGGTCCAGAAGCAACTTGCGCACCATAACATATGGGTGTCTGAGCGCATGGTGCAGCTCTGGATGTATGGGAAGGTGGCTTCCATATGGATTCTTACTAATTTTACCAGCAACCAATGGGATGGCACTGAGGATTCCCCATATGACATTGCTATTGAATCAACCCTGGTCCAATGCCTGACTAGTCTAACTGATGATGGCATGTTTATCTTCTATTACAAGCTATCAAATCTTTTGATGATTTTGGCAAGCAAGGAAAAGCTGCCGCCAAGAATAGAAGGAAGAAGGTCAAGAAGGGGAACTTCATTGGTGCATTTCTGGCTGTTTCAGCCAAGGGTTTTGTCTACTATCAGACAAACCCAGATTTCATCAATGGCTACTCATACAGCCACATCCTTGGTGGATTACTCAACTCCTGGGATGGCTTGAATTCCAAGTTCTGGGTTTTCTTGAGCCACCAGATGGAGGGTAGTTCCACCGCCCTCAAGGCCATCCAGGGATGTGGGCACCAGGCCTCAGTCTACCCTGCCAGCCATGCATAGTCCATCTGGCTGATGAGTCTTCTTCAAATGGAATCTACATTACAGGAGCACTGCCCTCAGGCTTGCAACAACCTCTATCTTGGGGTCCTTGACCACAATTTTCTCTTTGGCCGCCAGATGGTGGCTGACTTGTTTGCGCAAATGCTTTTCCATGAAAACATGGGCAACCAATCACGTAAGGATAAGTGCCTTCTACCTCAGGCCACAGCCACCTACCAGCCCATCCAGCCAATGACGGACAAGGAATACACCAAGTTGTATATGGTGGCCATCACGCAAAATCCTCCTGCCTCCACCCCCGCCAACAACACCCCTAACCTGCAAGCCCAACCCACTCAATCCCAGACCCCCCAGGCCAGCACCGCCTCTATATTTTCCTTCCTGCGTTATTCTGCCTCCTAGGCATCACTCTCCCCTGCCCCAATAAACCGCTGTCACCAAACATATTATATTTATATTATCTTTTTTTTGAATTTCAATTATTCATGTTCTCTTTGTTTATAGTTGGTTTTATTCTTTATGTTCAGCTTATTTCTATAAAATCATATATTTACTATGTTGTGTATCTAGATCCAGAACACAGTTATTTTTAGCGCTTAAACATAGCCCCTTGTGAAAATATTAACAATGATTTGGTGATCAGCTAAATTTTAATTAGAAAATTATAGTATTAACTGTTTTTAGATAAAGTTGTTACTGATCCAAATTCAAAACCTTAATGATAAACTTTAAGCCAATCAGGAGCCAAGTGATAAAGTGATTGTTGTGACATAAAGGGTCAGTCAATAATTCTTTGGTGCATGTGCGCTAATTAATATGATTGGCTGGATGTTTCGCCATTGTACACCATTGCCACTGTGGCAAGTTGGTTATGGACTAGTGCCCAATCAGCTACTGGGTTAGCCCTAGTCCATCAACAACTTGCCACAGCAGCAATGGCAAAACATCCAGCCAATAATATTAATTAGCGCACATGCACAAAAGAATTATTGACTGACCCTTTATGTCACAACAATCACTTTATCACTTGGCTCCTTATTGGCTTAAAGTTTATCAATAAGGTTTTGAATTTGGATCAGTAACAACTTTATCTAAAAACAGTTAACACTATAATTTTCTAATTCAAATTTAGCTGATCACAAAATTGTTGTTAATATTTTCACAGGGGGCTATGTCAAGCGCCAAAAAATATTGTAATCAAGGAAACAATGCCAACACAAAGCAAACAACACATATTGAGATGAGAGTAAAACATATACAAAATGGGTAAAAAGATGGGATAATGTAGTAGATAGGAAAACAAAAAGGAATAAACAAAGAGACAACAGTATCAAAATAATACAGATTTTATTGGGGCAAAAGCTATAAAAACATATGAAAAAGTTAGTAAAAAATCAATGAGAGAACTCAAAAAACTACTCAAAGACCCTGACTTGGAAATTGCCAAAATCAAGGACATTGACCGCAAGATCAAAGCCAAAGTTAAGTCTGCTGTCCTCACTGAGGACAAAATTGACAAGGTGTTTGCAAAGGCACTAATGACAAAAATGCCAGACACCCCAAAGAAGACCATCAAGCATCTTCTCAACATCCAGAAGACAGTGGTTGAGGGCCTCCAGTTCAAGACGTACAATCTTTCTGCACTGTCTGTTTGGGTTGACAACCCAGAGATGTATGAACACCTCAAACCCGCCAAGCGTGCCAGGGCAGAGGATACTGAATTGCCAGCGCAATTAATTGCACCAAGAATGGCCAAGCCAGCCAAGGAAGAAACACGAGAAGGTAGCCTAAAAAACAAAATTAATAAATTTTCAACAATACTTACCTTTTTTCTTAGAAAATGTAGACGGCAAACTCCTCAAAGTCCTGGTCCCATTTTTCCTGGCTATCTTTTATGCAAATTATGCCACTCATGTGGCCAAGCAATTGTATCTGTCCCCCCTGTTGTGCAGGAGCTGGAGAACCGCATTCACAGGTCTTTTCTGATGTTGCAGGAGGCGTTGGCTGGGCTGACACATGGAGAGGGGGCATCTGAGTGGGCAGTTACTGCCTACAAGGATGCCCAACTGGTCTGCCTGGACCTGGTTAACCTCAGTGGAGTTTGTGTAAACTCCATTGAGCTTGTTTGGGACGTCCTGGTAACACTCCCATTCAAGAATGTACCAGAGATGGGCCGGGCTCATGTGGCTGCTTGCTTCTGCTTCCAGTTGGAGCATACTCTATCTTACCTTCTAGACAACTTTGGGCGCGCGGTGGGCAAATTGGCTGTTGCAGATGCAACAGCCGTCAAGAAAACTAAGATCCTCCTTGCAGAAATTTGGGCTAGCCTATAGTGCAGATGAGACAGGGCTCCCCTTTGGCAATGGATCTTACCTTTGCAAAGATCAGGCACAATAAGAAGATCAGTGTGGTCTATAATAAATTGTGTGAGTTCACAGAAGCCTTTGCTGGGCAAAGGCTTCATTTGGTGGTTTACCTTGGGTATCTTTTCTTCTTTGGGATGAGTGCCAGCGTAGAGGATCTAGGTGGGGTCCTTCTGGGAATTGACGAGGCCTGGCTTGCACTTGACAGAAAGAAGTTCCCCCTGGATATGACTTGGTGGACTATGTAATCCAAGACTCCCTGGTCCTGGCAGGGATTTATGGGTTTGCAGCCCTGCCCAAAAAACTACTCCTCAGTTTGCACCTTACCCTACTCCCCTTCACCAGCAGGAGGGAGGTTTTCAATAAGGGTGTATCCACTGTCCACAGTGTGGCAGTGGAGGTTGTGTGCCACCTCCATCACAGGGTGGGTACATACCAAAGAACCCACTACAGGCGTTTGCAATAAATTCTCTCTTCTAATATAATCATTACAATTCATATTATTTTTATTATAATAAAATTTTCTAATTCTTATTTCAGCAAACCAGTTTTGAAAATTATATTGCAGAAACGGTTTTCATAAAAGTATAAAATATTACAGTAATAAAATAAATTCCAACCTGTACATTTTACGTTTTAATTTTTATATGACTATTTAATATTTTTTTGACAAAGTGGTATAGATCTATTTGTGTAATTGTGTATCAAGCGTTTGGGATTACCTCAGATGACATAATAAAATAATATATAATAAAATAAATAAATTACTTTCATCTATTGATGGATCTTCTGAATGTGATTGCAGGGGTGGAAACATCTAAAGATAAATGATAATTAATAAATCTTGAATAGTATATAAGATAATATAAAAAAGATTGGACACACTACGCCTTTAATTGATTGGCTGTTTGGCTAGGCACACAGAGATGAATGAATCAGCGTGGCCATAGAATTTGGCCACGGTCTCAGCTGGGAGGGTTTGGATCCCAGCCTGCAGCAAATTAAAGAGGTCCTTGGTCCCAGTTGGGGCTCTTGCTTGACAACTTGCTTGAGCCACCCAAAGACTTCCTCAATGGGATTTAGGAAAGGCAAATAGGCTGGGAGGAAGAGAAGGCACAAATTTGCTGTGACCAATTGCTGGGAGCCCACAGCAATGCTGGTGTTAATTGATGTAAATTCTTCAAGAGTGTCAGCCACTTTGTGGAGACCAACATTGTCCAACACAATGACATTGATGAAGCCAGGGCTGTGGGGTTCCTGGTCACCAGTCCCCAAAGTGTGTCCTGGGTTGTAGCCAGGGACCAGTCTGGAGGAGTTGTCATTCTCCAACAGTGATGAATGGTTGGTTAGGAGTTTATACTTGGCTTGCATAGGAGCAAACTCCTCCAGTACCTTCCCAATCACTAAGCAAGCGTCTTCACTATACACTTGTACTTCAGCAGGCGCCAGCCCTTCTGTAGGCCAATACTATTCCTGTAATAGTCTTGCAAACTTTCCACCAATGAACTCTCTTCCTCTATTGGTCATTTCCAGATGCATTGTCACCTTCTCCCACTCCTCCTGGGAAGATTTACTAGAGGCAAACTTCCTGCGCCCTAGACAATAGGATTCCTCATTCCCTTGGCTGGGATAGAAAATGTGGGGTAACTGACTCATGAAACTTATATTCTTTCTTAATGCGGGAAATTTGGATAGGGGTTATAATAGGCGCTTTATTCACGGTCAAAAGGAAGATCCCCTTAGAAACCTCCTGATGTATGGCCTTGGAATATGAAATAATGAGGGGTTTGTGCCAATACTTGGAGTCCTTTAACAATCTCTTGGACTCCTTGTACTTGGTCTTGGGCTCCTGCGCTCTAATCTTGGGCTTTTGTGGTTTGTTCCAGCTCTGGCTTTCTATCCTTGGTCTCTTGCTTTCTCTGTAGCTTTTGTGGCCTTTGTTATCCACTTGATCCAGTCCCTGAAGAGTCTTGGATAGCTCTCCCTTTTATAGCCCCTTGTTTCAGACCAAAAATCTCTCTTAGAACTCTGGTTCTTTAAAGCTTAAACTATCATGTTCCTCTATTCTATAATATATTAAACTTTCAAACTTACTTCAGCCAAATAAAGCCCTGAATTTTCTGCTTCTGCTCCTCATATTTTAGGCTTTAACACTCAAGTTAAAGCCCTTAAAACACTGATTAAATAAACTCCGGCTTGCAGCCAATCATACGCCTCAATTCAACGGTTTTGCCAAAAAGGTTTCCCTGGATGACCTGTCCTTGACCCTGGTTTGAACCTGAGGCTTTCTCACTCCAGGTAAACAACTGCTCCGTGCTTTGAACGGTTTTGCTGTACTTCCTGTTACGTTTCTCTGGCAAATCTCAAGTGTTTCCACCTATGTTTTACTTAGGCAAATTTTGACCCCTTAATTTCAACATTTCTCTGTGTTTCTCTGTGTTTCTTTCAACGTTTTGCAACTTTGAACCTGCTTGCTGCTTGTCCTTTTGCCTCTCTTAGTTGTTCTTGGCAAAATTTGCTCTTTTGTCCTTACAGTTTCACTGTTCTCCTTCCAGCTTCTTTCTGGCCTATTTTCTCTTCAATCCTTTCTTTTAAATAACTTCATAGTTCTAATAAACTATATGTTATTTTTTCCTTCTCTTTCTTTTTCATTATATGATTTTTAATCCTTATTTAATCATAATCAGGCAGTATTTAATTATTATTTAACTGCTTCTTTTTATCTATTTTCTTCTCCAAAAGACACTAAAATCAGCTCTTCCAGCCTCTGCATCCAGTATGGCTAGTTCATTCTCTAAGATCTTCAGTTCTTCAACACAAACTTCTGGTCCTTTGGCCATCCTGCTTTATGATCAGCTAGTCCTGCATCATAATTTTCTTATCCTTCAACTTCTCCTCAACCAGTTCCTTAACAAATCCTCACTAGAAACCTCCCTTGTTCCTTCTACACACTGAACCATATTGGTTCATTCCATTCAATATGAATTAACAGTCCATCAACTAGCCTTCACTGTGACCAAACAGTCCCTCTTCCTAGCTTTATCTGTTAATTTTGTGAACCCCCTTGGTTCTTTATCTCAGTCTCCATTACCAGAACTTGTAGACCCAGGCATGAGTCTACATTGAACTGGCGTTTGACTGAGCCCTTGCAAGTGGCAATCCACTTAGGCCATTCAACCATAAATCAATGTCTATGTGTTGTCTTTACTCACCCAGGTGATTAAGTCTGAGCTTTCAATTGCAGAGTAGTCAGCTCTACTTCCCAGAGGCCTGATCACACCAAGTTCTGCAGCTTGCTTTACCAAGCAAGCCACCTTGGTGACACCTCTGAGCAAGTCTATACCCTCCAATGCTCACTTTGGGTTCCCACAAAGCTCCCATAGGGGCATAAACAAGGACACCCTACCAGTCTGTTAGGTAGGATGCTTGCTCACAGACCTCCTGTAAGTGTATTAGGGTACATAAAGCCCTTAGAGCTCTTCCTCTTCCTGGCAGCCCACGTTACCCGCCAGGGGTCCAAAACCTACTCCCCCCAGACAGACAAAATTTCCTGCTTTTGGTTTCAGTCCCCACCCTTCTGCAGCCACAGTTTCCTGCAGGGTGAAGCACTATAGCCCAAAGAAGCCAATAACTTCTACTGGGTGGAGGCAACATCTGCCCCTGGTAGTCCTATATTATCTACCAGGCAGGCCTCATTTACCCTAGTAGACCATATTACCTACTAGGCTCACCATACTGACCCTAGTAGGCCAAGTTACCTACTAGGCTCCCCCTACTTACCCCCAGTAGCCCTATGTTACCTACTAGTTTACAGCGTCACCAGCTAACCACACATTGTCACTCTTCAGCATATTGTCTTTATTTGAAGCCAAATCCACCCTCACCTGCAAAACAGCATCTATGTGGATCACCACAAGGACTTGTGTGCCTCAGGTGCTCCTGGACCAATTGGAGAAATGATATAAAGGCCCTGCTGTTATGGAAACCCAATATCATTTGGTAGAGCTCAACCCCCTTTGGACCAAGGAGAGCCACCATTGAGTAGGCTGTGGCGCAGACTGCAGCACACTAAGCCATCCTGTCATTGGAGCCTTTGGGGACATAGCCATACTCATTGTGCATTGACGAGGCAAATGCTAATTTATCAATATAATAAAATTTGACCGTCTCCTTGGCTTTGAGAGCAGTGTACGCCTCTGCGTATTTTTTCTGGGTCTTGACATTGACTGGGCTGTTTCTTTTGTAGGAGGATACCCTGAGCTTTTACAAGAAAATCACATTCCCTTCACCAGATGGTAGTAAAAGGAAATCAAGTCCTCAATTCCAAAAGTAGATTTAACCATGCCCTGTATATTTGCCAGTTCAAGATGGCAATCTCGGGTTATCCACTGGTGGATTGCCCATTTGTGCTCCTTGGTGAGCATGGTAGAACACGCAAGGATCTTTCCGCGACAAGGACACAACCAGTATTGATGAATTGTTGAAAGGTCTTGCTGGCATACTTGAGATCCACTCCAATAAGGGCTGCAGCTGTCTTGTAATCACCGGATTCCCGCATTAGCTTAAGCAGAATGATGTGTTTAATGTCAGGGATGCACTTCTGAGCAGGCTTTTTAGTGGTAGGGATTGACTTGTTGGCATTGGGCACAACACAGGGCATGGTCACCTTGGTGTAAAACGCAGCAACCTTTTTTAACACCAGCTGTCCCTCATTGGTTTGATAGAACTTGGGCTCCTTGTCCTCCTCCTGATTACCATCACTGACGTAGGGCTTGTAGCTAGTATCAAGTACAGGCTTCACCTTCTCCAGCCTGGCTGACGGGACCAACTCTTGCCAGTACACAACGTCAAACACATATAAAGTAAGTTCTACATCCTTGTTTCTAACTTTCTTTGTAGTGATGACCTTGGTGGGCTTTCAGGTCAGCTTTGGGACCTGAGAGTTTATGCTCCACATCCTAGAAGCTTGTGCTTCTTGAACCAGCTGTGTTAGTACAGCGTCACTATGGAACTCTCCTCTCCTGTCTCCTCCTTGAGTAGACACTTGGGTTGCACTAACTCTATTCTTTGACCCACTGGGGCAACCACGACCATGGCGCACAAAAGGTGTATTGATACTCTGTTGTTGTGTCCCTTCCATTTTAAAATTTAATAAAAGATTAAATAAATTTCAATTAAGTTACTCCCTAATTTTAATTTTTGCTTTTATCTGAATATGGATATTTAATTAGAGTTGTTCCCACCTAATATCTCAATTATAGATTTTTATTTCTTAATTAGTTGTTTTTTGGTTTTATAACGCCCATTTTAGAATACCCAAAATAATTTCCATCTATTTTCCCATATTTTACACCAAAGTAAGCCCCAACACAATATTTTTAAAATTTATGTTTCAGATCTTGTGTCTTATTTTAGATATCTTGGTATCATTCATGATTACAATCCATTGCACATATTGCATGAGTGATTTTGTTTACGTAGTGAGTTGCTATTGTGTTTTATTTTTGGTTTGCGTTTTGACACACCTTGCTTGGGTGTATTTTGTCACCAATTCACATAGTAAACATATGTACACCAAAAGTCAAATCACACCATTTTGTTTGTGAATCAATGTATTTTAGATTGTATTTTGAATGGTTTTGCTTTGTGTGTGAGCCCTACGTTAATGTGTTGACTCATTTTGCCTATTAACGCTAATAAACCCTGTTAACAGAGTGTATATTTCAACCTGAGAGTTGGATTTTGTTTAAATCTGAAATTATTTTGTTTAAATCTGAGGTATTTTGGTTGTTGCCATAGCTTTTAAAACTACTGTATTTATTTTTTGGTGACTACATATTTTATTTTTTAACACTGATATCAATTTCTATATACTTATTAAAAATAAGAGTGACACATAGAATTAACATTTATCATTATTCCCTATTTTTGATAAGATAGTATCTGATTTTGTAGATCTTTTTAGTTATCTAATGTGTTGTTATTTCAGCCCCATAGCATGTTTTTGATTGCATTTTATTTTATTTTTGTGGGTTCAGTACCCTCTGGTAAGTTATATTGCTTTTGATTTTAGTAAAAACATCATAAAATGAAACTACTGTAATATGGTCTAAACTTGATTATTTATGAATTTCTAATAGATTTTTGTTAACTCAGAAAATGATTATTTATAGTGGATTTTTAAAAGAGGAACCCTATAATTTTATGAGCAGAAGAAAGTTAAAAATATATAATAGATTTTTTATATTAAAGTAGTTTATGTGGTGCTGGAGTTTTACAGATGGGGGTGAAATAAAAATTATAATAAATGTGCAATTTGGGTGAAAAAGATTTTAGGGAGAGACAAGACACTTTTTTATCACAATTAGCCAAAAATTGACTATAACCATTAGAATATGAAGATCAATAAAAAGTTTTCTAAGCAAATTTTAATTATTTGGTAGAGAACTTAAACTAAGTAACTTTAAAAAATACTTTTTAATATTCATCAATCATGTGAAAATAAGATAAAACTTAATATTCAAAGATATAGCTAATAAAAGTTTAAGGATTTCAAGAAGATTACTTTAAAAGTAAAAATTTGAATTAGGGTAAAAGAAGCTAAAAGGATCAAAAAACTAAAATTAGACAAACATTTTTTTGGTAAAACATTTAATTCTCTAAAAAAACCTACCCAACACAGAATCTGCTGTAGGCAGAAACCTGGGGCTTGAAGATTAAGGTTAGTAGTTTAGAAAAGATGAGTTACTTAAAACATGATCTGCTACAGGTTAATATGTGTTTTCTAAAAAAGGTAGGAAACAGAAAAAATGATTTACCTAAACCAAAATTGGCTTCAGGGCAAATACTTGACATTTTTAAATCTAGGTTGGTATTTTAGTGAAAAAAACTTACTTACCCCAAGATCTTCTGTGGACTAAGCTTATCTAAAAGGATTGAAGGTTAGTAGTTTTTGGAAATGATTACCTGATGAAATGCAGCTTTGTTTAAAAAAAATAGTGAATCAAAAAATACTTACCAAACCTTAATCTTGATCAGGGCAAAAATTTGGTTCTAAAATCTAGGTTAGTACAATTGATTTGCTAAAAATGACTACCCACTCCAAGATCTGCTATGGACCAAGCCCATTTAAAAGGATTTGAAGGTTAGTATTTTTCAGGAAAAGCTTACCTGAAATGCAGAATCAAATTGAACCTTGAATTTAATTAGTTTTTTTAAATTTTGTTACCTTTATAAATCAAAGCTAGCTTCAAATTTTTTAAAAACATTACCTTGAGTACACTGATCTACTATACTTAAAACAGTTTTTATTATGTTTATATTTTGAAGATTACCTTTTTTGGAAGTGAATTGTTTAAATTTGAGTTGAAAAAGTTAGTATTGTGTTTAGTTAAGGTTTACCTTGGCTTAGTAAATCTAATCTAATCTGTTTGGCAGAGAAATAAACTGATTGACCAATCATTGCTCATGATGTCATTTCTAGCTCCAATGATTATCAGTAAGTTTTTAAATAGAAATTTAAATGCCATACCTTAATGTAAACCAGATTAATTTACATCTGCCTCCTACTTTTTTTACTTTAATTAACACTGCTGCAGGTAGGGATGCCGCAAGACACTTCAAAGTGTCCAACAATCCCTCCTGCGGCAGCATCACCTATTAGGACCAACCTACTGTATAGGCATAACCAATATTGTTTCTGGCCTGCATTAGATGAATAAACCAGAAATTTTTTCCAGGCCAACACTCAAGAAAAAGCTTTTCCAGGGACTTGGCAGGGTATAGAAGACAAGTGTGGGATGGTGGGTGGAATGCCAAAAGAACAAAGCAGAGTTACGCCTGATTTGCCCTTTTATGAGGTAAGACACACCATTAAAAAACAGCACTTTGAAAAACGCTATCTCAATTTATGCTATCTCAAATTTTGCTATTCAATTTTATAGTAAAAATGCCATTTCAATTTACAGCATTGGAACTCAGAAAAACAAGTTTTAAATTTTTAGATTTTTTGAACTCCAAAAAAACCCGAAAAATTAAATTCAAAAAACATTTCTAGGCTTAAAAAGGCCTCAGGATTCCAAATCTGCAATAAAAAATGGGGCACTTAGTAGCAACATAGTTGTGTAAAGCCCAAAGTTTAAATATACCCAAAAACAACTATTTTCATCTATTTTAACTATAAACTATACTTTAAAATAAGCATAAAATTGTACCAAATACTAAATAAGTCAAAGAATAATAAAATCAAAGGAAAGAAGAGAAAAGATAAAGAATAGTTTATTGAGGAAGGATCATACATTGGTTGAAAGAGCAACTGAGATAGCTTGGAGATGCTCAAGCTTTCTATCCTTAGGATAGTAGGCAAGGACCACCTTGCTGATTTCTGTATATTTCTTTACAGCCTTAGTCTGCTTAGGGGGATCACCCTTGGTCTTTATACCAGTCTTAAAGAGGTGGACTGAGATGGCCTTCTGGGTTTTTAAATGAATCATGATCTTGTTGAATTTGGGCTTATGAACCCTGACCCTTGTAGCAAACTGGCTATGTCACCCTTCCAGGGAAGAGGTGGTCTTGATTAAACCATCTTTTACCTGCTTAAAGCAGTTCCAGGTGATTGAGTCACCGCCCTTTCTTATGTGGCGTGCTCCTTGAAAAATACCAACCCATTGAGTTTCAAAATACTCAATAAAGGGCGCAAAGGCTGCCTGGCTGGCAAAGATATAAGGATGACAGAGGAGGTTGCCGTAAAAAGCATTGGTCTCCTCTTCTATCACAAGGGCAAGGGCAGCAAAGCAGTTAAACATGTCCTTGGCTTCTTTAGTGTCTTCAGAGTTGACCAGCTTATGAAAATCAGAGCACTTTTAGAGGCGGCAGCAGATTGCCTGCCAGAAGTGGAAGTAGCATCCCTGAGGGGAGCTCTTTAAGACTCAAATGAAGGCATTTGCCTGAGCCTGTTCAAAATCCACTACCAGATATTTGTGATAAGGAAGGCTTTCTGCCTGCTTCCTGGTTGGGATGGCTTCCTCTTCCTATGACTGGGCCTTCTTCTTGTGCCCTCTAGTTTCCTTGGGCTCCTCTTTGATGGTTGGAAGGATTTAATCCAACTTGGCCTTCAAAATTGTGAGTGCACAGACATATGTTTCCCGCTTCTTGTTGAGAAGGAAAAAGAAGACCAGGGGAAAAACTAGATTACCAACCTGCCCATGGATATTTCAAAGCTGGCTGAAGAGATTTGGGCAGGTGGAGAAAGTGCCATCTGCAAGCCAGGTCTTGCACTTAAGGAGGTTGCACAGATTCTGGCTTGTTGCAAAGCAGATGATACACTCTGAAGCATGTTGACCATCATCATAAAGAAGGAATCTCTCCTTATAGAAAGATAGTTTTTGTTCCTTGGTAAGGATTAATTTATCAATTGATGAAGTACTGACGCCTTCAGTGCTCAGAGCACATCTCTGATCAGTGAGATATCTCTGTAATTTTGAGGTGCCATTAACAGTGGCAAGTTGGGTATCATTTAAATTAAGGAGGGCATCATTGACAGCCTTGGTGACAATTTGATCCTTGGTGGTTGGGATCACCTGTCAAAGAAACCAGTGGATCAGTTGATAAAGGGGGTCAAAAGGCTTGGCGCAGTCATGCCCAGTAGTCAGGGCCTTGAACCTAATGAACCCATAAGTGGTGAGTCTAGCAGGGCACCCAATATTATCACATTTGTTTTGATATTGGCAGATTGCTTTCTTCTTGGCATTACAGCTGAAGTTGTAGCCCTTGTAGACAAAGCTGGCACCCCCTTTCTTAGTCATTATGGGGTAGCTGGCTCAATATTTGGCAGGCACACCAAAGGTGCCATTTTGATTGCATATATTGTGGACAGTGTTAAGATCCCAGAGCTCAATTTGCTCATCTGCAGGAGCACCAGGATCCTGCTCCTCTTTTTCTTCAGGCTCTGAGGTGGGATCAGAGTGACAATTGAAGTTGAATAACTTCTCTTGTGGATCAGAAGGAGAGTAAACAAAATGATAGTGGGGAGGGAAATGGGCTTGTTTCCTCAGGCTCTGGTGAGGGCGTGGGTGTCTTAAGAGGAGCTTTACCCTTGGCAGGCTGCTTTTTAGGGGTATTTTTGGCCTTGGTAGGAGTGATCTTGGACTTTGAGGCCTTTGAGGCCTTGGGCGCAGCTTTAGTGGTAGGCTTGGGAGGCATCTAAAAGTGAATCAGTACCAAAATATGAGCAATTTAGGGGTTGTTGTTAAAGAGAAAAAAAAAGAATGTTTTTAATATAAAAGTAGTATTTTTTTACATAGAATTTTAGAGAAAGTCTTAAAATATATAAGACCAAAATTTTAATGTTTTTTTGTTATGTAAAAATAAAAAATTTATTAGTAACACAAGTATGCAAAACTTTGAGTTTTGACTGAAAACTTGCAGTCAAAATGGCATTTTTGAAGTGACGTAATTGAGGTGCTGTAGCTCAAAAACATAGTGTTTTTGACCATTTTTATATTAAATTAACAAATTTTCAGTGGAGCTACCTCAACTGGTCCAAAGGATAAAACTTGAATTTCTCAAAAAATAGCTTATACAACTGGGGTTAAAAAGTACTCAGTTGTTTAGAGGAGGCTAAAATATATATTCTCAAAGTTTCAGGCAATTTCTTACATTTTTATTAATATGGTAATTGACGTGAATATGTACTTTTGAAAAGTGGAAAGCAAGAATTGTGGTGGGGGAATTAATATAGCGTAGCCTGGCGTCATATGTAATTTCACCTTTGAGACTGTACAACAGTCACTATTATGTATTTAGCCAAATAAATGCTCCAAAATAAAAAGATATTTCTGTTTTTCTGATTATTGCATGTAGATAGGTTGGATTGGAAGTATTAAGGTAAAGATTCCTGAAAACTGAATATCTAGGTTCAATAAAAGAACAGAAAGCAAGATTTGAAAATTCAATCTGGGAGACTGGGTGTCTCAAAAACGGTTTAATTAATTGGGAAGATTAATGAATAAATACACAGGAATATAATTAATAAGGATTTAATTATATTGGTTAAATGGCCTTGACTGTGTCAAGAAGTTTGTTTTAGTCAACCATAAGTAAACCCCCAAATTTTGGGTTAAAAGCGCCGCGCCAGCAAATTGATTGGGTTAAAAGCACTGCCGCACCGCCTGGGGAAATTGCTGGGCACCGCAGTGGCACCTGGTTTGAGTTTTGAAGCATTTTAATGGGTTTTAAGGCAAAAAACTATTAAATGCAAAGATAACTAAATAAAGGCAAGGATCCCTAGGAATTCAGGATTGATCAGCTGGTTTCCAGTTGCATCATTAATAGCTGAGTTTTGGGATGTTTAATCCACAGGTTTTTGGCGCCGGTAGCTG
This sequence comes from Entomophthora muscae, assembly GCA_014839935.2. Lineage (NCBI taxonomy): Eukaryota > Fungi > Entomophthoromycota > Entomophthoromycetes > Entomophthorales > Entomophthoraceae > Entomophthora > Entomophthora muscae. Next base: position 121,846 of record QTSX02001610.1, read on the forward strand.
AGGAAACTCCTTGCTGAATTGGTACATTGGGATTAATGAAGTCAGGTGACTTCTTCCCATTGTAGGTTGATTCTCATAGGTTGAGAAATATTGGAGATCTTTTAGGTAAAGATCTAGGCTTAGATGACTCAAATGTCAAAGATCACATGAGATGAATCATAGGTTGATTCAGGAACTGGAGGGGTTTTCAGCCAAATATGCCCCAAATGGTATATAAGCAAAAACAGCTAAACTTTAATAAAGATATATTGTCAATTTCAACGCTTTCCCCTCAACTACCTTTTCAATGCTTATGTCTTCTTTGTTAAATTTTGAAAGGGCCAAATTTGGAATACTTTGTGTGGAAACCGCTGCTGCCAGAAAGGAGGTTCCTACAAGTTTGTTGGAGAAAGCTTAGGCAAGCTTGGAGGTCACCAAGACTGTGCCTGAGGAGTCCTTGGTGGAAGTGAAGGCTGCGTTTGAAGAGTTATACTCCAATTACTTTGCAAAAGAAGGGACTCCTGCTCAAGGAAACCAAATCTATGTGTGGGATTCCTGGAACCTGTTAGTAAGATAGAACAAAATCTTACAGCAAGTGAAAGCAAAGGCAAATTGTGAAATGAGGCTTTAAGGGCAAGAGAGGAAAAGAGCGTTGAGATCATGGCCCGTTGTGGGATGATAACAAAGTGTTGTTCCATAAAATTGCTTCCCTGGAGACAAAGCTCCTCAAAGCTTTGTCAAAGGAAGGTAATGGCAATAAGAGTCAAGGGCAGGATAATGACGGGACAAACTGGTTAGACCTGGATCCACCACATCTTTATTTTCCCCTATCCATTGTGCGCATCAAATTGATTGAGTGATATGAAACCTGGTGGAAAACAAAGTGACGTAAATTGAAATGGCGGAATCACCCACTTCTATAATAAAATCACTATTAAAAAATTTTATTAAGAGAACTTTTATCAATGTATCCATGTATAATAAAGTTATAAATTACATAAAACAAAACTGGTTTTTTACCCAGGAATGACAATCACTAGAAGGACTATCATAGTGGTATTATTTTAGGTTGTTCTTAGTATAAGTATCTTAGATTAATACTATAGGAACATATTCTGGTACTATATAACAGGCTTTCTTTTAGTTTGGATATAAGCTTAGTTTAGTTAAATTTAAATAGCGTAATTTAAAATGATGTAAAGTCAAGATGGCGTAAACACGCCCCACACTAAGTGATTTCATATGTAAATAAAGTTAGCAAAATAAGATTTAATTAATCTAACTCAAAGTAACAGAATTGAGATGGCGTAAATTTGAGATGGTGCATTATAAAGATATATGTAAATTTTAACTATTTTATTAATTATTTTAATTTTTTGTGGTTCAAAATCACTAATGCAAAAAATGACATCTCAAATTAAATTCAAGATGGCGTAAATCAAAGTGCCGCTTTTGACATAGCGTGTTGTACCTTTTATGGCATCCTGCCTGGGTACGCGTCCAGGTATCCTAGTTGAGCCACATTTTTTGTTTATTTAAATCAGTGGCTTTCTAAAACTATTATTTTAAACTCTAGTTAATAAATATTTGAAATTATCTAAATTTACTTTTAATGCATACTAAAAAACTAAAATCAATGTATCTCAGTGAATTCTAAGCCAATTTTGATGGTTGATAGCTTATTTTAAAGCTGCAAATCAGCTCTACATTTTGAAAGCATTTATAAAATCCAATATCAAATTTTAAAATAATTATTTTAGCCTTACTAAACTCATTAGTGATTCTATAATTATTTAGTTTTAGTTTTTATGTATACTTGGAATATACAATTTGAATTTTAAATTTAAACATAATTGAAATTACCTTTTAATAAAGCAATTAAATAATTTTTTATTTAATATGTGATAAGTAATTCAAGCCTAAAACACAATAAAATAAATTTAATTGATTTGTTAAATTCAACTTTAATTCTGTCCTTGGACGGGACAACCACCTAGTTTCTATTATTAATACAGTAGTTTTAAAAGCTATGGCAACAAGCAAAAATACTTCAGATTTAAACAAAATGATTTCAGATTTAAACAAAAATCCAACTCTAAGGTTAAAATATACACTCTGTTAACAGGGTTTATTGACGTTAATGGGTAAAATGGGTCAACACAGCAACGTAGGGCTCACACACAAAGCAAAACCATTCAAAATACAATATAAAATACATTGATTCACAAACAAAATGGTGTGAGTTGACTTTTGGTGTACATATGTTTACTATGTGAATTGGTGACAAAATATACCCAAGCAAGGTGTGTCAACACACATACCAAAAAAAACACAATAGCAACTCACTACGTAAAAAAAATCACTCATTTAATGCGTGCAATGGATTGTAATCAGGAATGATACCAAGGTATCTAAAATAAGACACAAGATCTGAAACATAAATTTTAAAAATATTGTGTTGGGTGCTTAATTTAGCGTAAAGTATGGGAAAATGGGTGGAAATTATTTTGGTTATTCTAAAATAGGTGTGGTAAAACCAAAAATTAACTAACTAAGAAATGAAAAATCTATAATTGGGATATTGGGTGGGAAAAAATATTAATTGAATATCCATAAACAGATAAAAGCAAAAATTAAAAAAAGGAGTAACTTAATTAAGTTTTATTTAATATTTTATTAAATTCTCAAAATGGAAGGAGCACAGCAACAGACTACCATTGCACCTGTTGTGCGCCGTGGTTTTGGTTGCCCCGGCGGGTCAAAGAATAGAGTTAGTGCAACACAAGTGCCTACTCAGGAGGGAGGCAGGAGAGGAGAGTTCCATAGTGACACTACACTGATACAGCTGGTTCAAGGAGCACAAATTGCTAGGGTGCAGAGCATAAACCCTTGGGTCCCAAACCTGACCCAGAAGCCCACCAAGGTTACCTTCACCAAGAAAGTTAGAGACAAGGAGGTAGAACTTACTTCATATGTGTTTGACGTTGTGTACTGGCAGGAGTTGGTCCCGTCAGCCATGCTGGAGAAGGTGAAGCCTGTACTTGATACTAGCTATGACCCTACATCAGTGATGGCAATCAGGAGGAGGACAAATAATCCGAGTTCATTTAAACCAATTTGGGTAGTTAGTACTAAAGAAACTTGCTGCGTTTTACACCAAGGTGCCCATGCCCTGTGTTGTGCCCAACGCCAATGAGCCAATCCCCACCGCTAAAAAGCCCGCTCACAAGTGCATTCCTGACATTAAGTGCATCATCCTTCTCCAGCTCATGCAGGAATCTAGTGATTACAAGGTGGCTGCGGCTCTTGTTGGGGTGGATCCCAAGTATGCCTCAAAGACCTTCAACAAGTTCATTTATACTGGCCAAGTCCTTGCCACGGAGAAATCCTTGCGTGTTTCTTCCATGCTCACCAAGGAGCACAAATGGGCAATCCACCAGTGGATAACCCAAGATTGCCATCTTGAACTGGCAAATATACAGGGCATGGTTAAATCTACTTTTGGGATCAAGGCCTCAATTTCCTTCTATTATCATTTGGTCAAGGGAATGCGCTTTTCCTGGAAAAACTCAGGGTATCTTCCTACAAAAGAAACAGCCCAGCCAATATTGACGTCTGGAAAAACTACACAGAGGCGTACACTGCCCTCAAAGCCAAGGGGACGGCCAAATTTTATTATATTGACAAATTAGCATTTGCCTTGTCAATGCAAAATGGGTATGGCTATGTCCCCAAAGGCTCCAATGACGGGATGGCTTGGCGTGCTGCAGTCCACGCCACAGCCTACTCAATGGTGGCTCTCCTCAGTCCAAAGGGGGTTGAGCTTTATCAAATGATATTGGGTTCTCACAACAGCCGTACCTTCTTGTCATTCCTCTGATTGGTCCAGGAGCACCTGAGGTGCACAAGCCCGGGCTTCACCAATGTGATTGTGTTGGACAACGTTGGTCTCCACAAGGTGGCTGACATTCTTGAACAATTTCCATCAATTGACACTAGCATTGCTATTGGCTCCCAGCAATTGCCCATAAAAAATTTGCACCTTCTTTCCTCCCAGCCTATGTTCCCTTCCTAAATTCCATTGAGTAAGTCTTTGGGTAGCTCAAGCAAGTTGTCAAGCAAGGAACCCCAACTGGGACTGAGGACCTCTTTAATTTGCTGCAGGCCAGGATCCACATCCTTCCAGCTGAGACTTTGGCCAAATTCTATGGCCACGCTGATTTGTTCATCCCCACGTGCCTAGCCAAACAGCCAATCAATTAAAGGCTTAGAGTTACCAACTTTTTTTATATTCTCTAATTTACTATTCAATATTTATTATCATTTTATATTTAGATGGTTCCATGCCGCAATTACATTCAAAAGATCCATCAATAGATGTAAGTAATTTATTTATTTTATTTAATATTATTTAATATGTCATCTGAGGTTATCCCAAACGGTTGATACTGGATTACGCAAATATATTTATATCACTTTTGTCAAATAAATATAAAATAGTCTTATAAAAATTAAACATAAATTTTAAAGTTGAAATTTATTTTATTACCGTATTATTTAATACTTTTATGAAACCCATTTCTGCAATATATTTTGCAAATCTTGTTTGCTAAAATATTATTTGAAATATATTTATAATATAAAAATATGGTAGAGTATTAATATATTTATTGATAAAGAGATAAAATTAAGTGCGCCTATAATGGGTTTGGCAGTATGTACCCACCCTGCAATGGAGGTGGCGCACAACCTCCACTGCCACACCGTGGATGGAGGATACACCCATATTAAAGTATTTGCGCCTACTGGTAAAAGGAAGGATGGTGAGGTGGGAATGGAGGAGCAGCTTTTCTGGCGGGGCTGCAAACCCAAAGATGCCATCCAGGGCCAGGGTGTCCTGTATGACGTGATCCACTGAGTCATACCCAGGGGGGACCTTCTTCCCGTCCAGTGAGAGCCTGGCCTTGTCAACCCCAAGAAGGACCCTGTCTAGGTCCTCTACAGATGCTCCCATCCCAAAGTAGAATAGGAACCCCAGGTAAACAACCAAATGAAGCCTTTGTCCAGCAAAGGCTTCCGTGAACTTGCACAATTTGTTGTATACTGCCCTAATCTTGTTTTGTGCTTGGTTTTGGCAAAGGTCAGCTCTATGGCTGCAGGGACCCCCATTTTGTTGGCACTACAGGCCAGTCTGAAGTCTGCCAGGAGGATTTTTGTCTTCTTTACAGCTGTTGCGTCTGCAACAGCCAATTTCAACACCGCACGCACAAAGTTCTCTAACAGGTAAGAGATGGTATGCTCCACCAGGAAGCAGAAGCAAGCAGCTGCATAAGCCCAGCCCATCTCTGGTACATTATTGAATGGGAGCGTTGCCAGGACGTCCCAAACAAGCTCAATGGAGTTTAGACAGTAAAGTCCACTGATGTTAACTGGGTCCAGACAGACCAGTTGGGCATCCTTGTAGGCAGTAACTGCCCACTCAGATGCCCCCCTCACCATGCAAAAGCCCATCCAATGCCTCCCTGGACATTGGGAATGTACCATGAATTCTTCTTCATGCTCCTGAAAGACAGGGGGGACAGGAAAAGCTGCCTTGCCACATGATTAGATAGTTGGCATAGAAGGTGGGGGGACAAAAGGGATCAGGACCCAGAAGAGTTCACCATCTTCTAAAAAAAGGTAAGTATTTAAGATTTTTTATTAAAATATTTTTTTAGGTTACCTTCTTGGGTTTCTGACTTGCCGGCAGCTTCAGCTGGCTTTGCCATTCTTGGTGCAATCAATTGCACAGGCAATTTGGTATCCTCTACCCTGGCACGCTTGGCAGGTTTGAGGTGGGCATACATCTCCGGGTCATCAACCCAATGTAACCGTACAACAGTCACTATTGAGTATTTAACCAAATAAATGCTCCCAAAGTTCTAAGTTATCTCTGTTTTTGCTGTTTATTTTATGTGGATAAGTTGACGGGGATTCTTCAGATAAGAATTCCTGGAAACTTGGGATCTATATTTAATAAAAAACAGAATGTAGTTTGTTAATTAGGCCGTACTAATTAACACAACTAAGGCAAGATTGGCCAATTCAATCTTGGAGACAGGATGTCTCAAAAGCGGTTTAATTGATTGGGAAGATTAATTAATAAATACAGGATATAATTAATGGGGATTCAATTATTTTAAAATTGCCTTGACTGTGTCAAGAAGTTTGGTTAAGGCTAACCATAAGGAAACCCCAAATTATGGGTTGGAAGCGCTGTATTTGCAAATTCATTAGGTTAGAGACGCTGATGCGCTGCCTAAGTGATTTGTAAAATGCCAATGTGCTTGTTTCTAGTTTCAAAGCAATTTAATGGGTTTTAAGGCAAAAAACCATTAAATTCAAAGACAACTAAATAAAGGCAAGGATGCCTAGGAATTTAGGGTTGATCAGCTGGTTCCCAGTTGGAACACAAATAGCTGAGTTTTGGATGTTCAATCCACAGGGGTTTGGCGCTGGGAGCTGAGGAAGCTCCATGCTGAATTGGTACATTGAGATGGATGAAGTCAGGTGATTTCTTCCCATTTTAGGTTGATTCTCATAGGTTAAAAAAATTGGAGATCTTTTAGGTAAAGATCTAGGTTTAGATGACTCAAATGTCATAGATCACGTGAGATGAATCATAGGTTGATTCAGGAACTGGAGGGGTTTTCAGCCAAATATGCCCCAAATGGTATATAAGCAGAAACAGCTAAACTTTAATAAAGATGGTGTATATTGTTGATTTCAATGTTTTCCCCTCAAATACCTTTTTCATTTATTATATCTGTTTTGTTGAATCTTGAAAGGGCCAAATTAGGAATACTTTGTGTGGAAACCGCTGCTGCCAGAAAGGAGGTTCCTACAAGTTTGTTGGAGAAAGCCTAGGCAAGCTTGGAGGTCACCAAGACTGTGCCTGAGGAGTCCTTGGTGGAAGTGAAGGCTGCGTTTGAAGAGTTATACTCGTATTACTTTGCCAAAGAAGGTACCCCCACCCAAGGAAACCAAATCTATGCGTGGGATTCTTGGAACCTGTTAGAAGGTTGGGATAAGATCTTACAACAAGTGAAAGCAAAGACAAATTGTGAAATTGAGGCTCTAAGGGCAAGAAAAAAAAGAGTGTTGAGATTATGGCTTGTTGATGAAATGATAACAAAGCATTGTCCCACAAAATAGCCTCTCTGGAGATGAAGCTCTCCAAAGCTTTGTCAAAGGAAGGTAATGGGAATAAGAGTCAATGGCAGGATAAAGGCGGGATGGACTGGTTAGACCTGGATCCGCTACACCCAGACAACAGTGCAGAAAGACTTTATGTCTTGAACTGGAGGCCCTCAACCACAGTTTTTTGAATATTTAGTAAGCGCTTGATTGTCTTCTCTGAGGTGTCTGGCATTTTTGACATTAGTGCCTTTGCAGACACCTTGTTAATTTTGTCTCCAGTGAGGACGGCGGACTTCACTTTGGCTTTGACCTTGCAGGCAATGTTCTTTATTTTGGCAATTGCCAAGTCAAGGTCCTTCAGAAGCTTTTCCAATTCTCTCATTGATTTTTTACTAACTTTTTCATATGTTTTTATAGCTTTTGCCCCAATAAATTCTGTATTATTCTGATACTGTTGCCTCTTTGTTTATTCCTTTTTGTTTTCCAATTTATTACATTATCCCATCTTTTTACCCATTATGTATATGTTTTATGCTCATCTCAATATGTGTTGTTTGCTTTGTGTTGGCATTGTTTCCTTGATTACCATATTATTTTTGGCGCTTGACATAGCCCCTTGTGAAAATATTAACAATGATTTGGTGATCAACTAAATTTGAATTAGAAAATTATAGTGTTAACTGTTTTTAGATAAATTTGTTACTGATTTAAATTCAAAACCTTAATGATAAACTTTAAGCCAATCAGGAGCCAAGTGATAAAGTGATTGTTGTGACATAAAGGGTCATTCAATAATTCTTTGATGCATGTGTGCTAATTAATATGATTGGCTGGATGTTTTGCTATTGTACGCCATTGCTGCTTTGGCAAGTTGTTGATGGACTAGTGCTAACCCAGCAGCTGATTGGGCACTAGTCCATCTACAACTTGCCACAGCAGCAATGGCGTACAATAGCAAAACATCCAGCCAATCATATTAATTAGCACACATGCATCAAAGAATTATTGAATGACCCTTTATGTCACAACAATCACTTTATCACTTGGCTCCTGATTGGCTTAAAGTTTATCATTAAGGTTTTGAATTTAAATCAGTAACAAATTTATCTAAAAACAGTTAAAACTATAGTTTTCTAATTCAAATTTAGTTGATCATCAAATCATTGTTAATATTTTCACAAGGGGGTGTGTTTGGGTGCTAAAAATAACTGTGTTCAGGATCTAGATACACAATATAGTAAATATATGATTTTATAGAAATAAGCTGAACATAAAGAATCTAGCCAACTATAAATAAAGAGAATACTAACAATTGAAATTCAAAATAAAGATAATATAAATAGAATTTTTTTGGAACCAGGGGGTTTATTGAGGTGGGGAAGAGTAATGCCTAGTAGGCAGAATGGTGCAGGAAGGAAGACTTAGAGGCAGTGCTGGCCAGGGGGGCCTGGTGATTGGATGGGTTGGGTTTGTGGGTGGGGGTGTTGGTGGCAGGGGTGGAGGCAGGAGGACTGCATGTGATGGCCGCCATATACCAGTCATTGTACTCCTCATCAGTCATTGGCTAGATGGGCTGGTAGGTGGCTATGGAACAGGATGAGAGGCGCTTATCCTTGCGTGATTGGTTGCCCATGTTCACATGGAAAACTATTTGTACAAACAAATTAGCCACCATTTGGTAACCAAAGAGAAAATTTTTATCAAGGACCCCAAGATAGAGGTTGTTGAAAGCCTGAGGGCGGCGCTCCCAGAGTGTATCTCCAATATTAAAGAACACAACATCTGCCAGATGGACGTTGGCGTGACCAGCTGGATACACAGAGGCCTGGTGCCCGCGTTCCTGGATGGCCTTGAGGGCGGTGGAGCTTCCCTCTATCTGGTGGCTCAAGAAACCCCAGTATTTGGAATTTGAGCTATCCCAGGAGTCAAGCAGTCTATCAAGGATGTGGCTGTATGAGTACCCATTGATGAAATCAGGGCTTGTCCAATAGTAGACAAAATCCTTGGCTGAAACAGCCAGAAATGCACCAACAAATGTCCCCTTCTTGACCTTCTTCCTTCCATTCTTGGTGACAGCTTTTTTCCCTTGCTCACCAAAATTGTCAAATGTAATTGATAACTTGTATTACAAGACAAACATGATATCATCTGTTAGACTTGTTAAGCATCTGACCAGGGTTGATTCAATTGTGGTTTTATATGGGGAAACCTCAGCGCCATCCCATTGGTTGCCAGCAAAATTTGTAAGAACCCTAATTGAAGCCACCTTTCTGTGCATCCAGAGCTGCACCATGCGCTCAGACACCCAAATGCCATGGTGCACAAGTTGCTTCTGGACCTGGGTCAAGGGAAGCTTGGGGTCCCGCTGGAGGAGGCCAAGTATTATTGGGTATGCCTCATTGATCTGGGACTCTGTGGCCTTTTTGGCTTCTTGGCCGTCCCAATCAGATTTCCCTTATTCATCAGGTTGTTAAATTCCCGCATGATAGTAGCCTGGGTGAATTGTAATTGGCTGGCTATCTGATCCCAGGACAGACCCTGCAGGTTGAGTGCCACAATTTCCTGAAGAATTTGGGCAGTGATTATTCTACATTTGGGGCGCTGGGCGGCAGGAGCTGAAGCCTGATTGGCTGAGTGGGGAAGGTTGGGCGGTGGCTGGAAGTTGATCCAAATCAAGGTTGTCATCCTGATTGATTGGTTGTTGGGCAGCTTGTGCAGGGGTAGGTTTGGGAGCAAGGGCAGAGCTAGACGCTAAGTGACTCTCAAACAAGTCAAAGTCATATGGATTGGGGGACAGTAACAGGTCAGCTTCCTTGTTACCTGCCTCAAAGGCTTGGGTGTAAACAGGTGCCTCCATGTTCTGAGCCTTGCCTCCATTGAAGCTGGTCTGGCTGCTGCTGGCTTGGCTGCTGGCGCTGTCAAATATATTGCTAGTAAAAACCATTGTAAAAAACTAAGGATATAATCACTAAAAGTAGAAATTTTAAAATTTAATGATTTATTTTTTTTGTAATCTCAAGTCCATATTTGGAAGGTTCTCAAAACCATTCCATACAAATCTGGAGCCATGAAAATGGATAAAATGCCTCTGTTCCTAAATTGGATAGCTGTTGATTGGCTGTAAAACTGTTGCTTTTCTATTTTAGGCTGCTCATACTACACATCTTGTGTGAGTTCATTTTGTTTTGTGCTTGTGGAATCTTGCTTCTAGATTGCTCTAATTTTGTTTCACTTTAGTCCTTCTGTCAATGCCTTGCATGAATCCTGATTGGACTATAATATACTTCAGAATAGCATCTATTCATCTCACATGTTACATCAGTTCATTTTGTTTGTGGTTTGAACTAAACCGCTTGATGTTTGATAAAATTTTGTATAATGGGCTAGTGAAATTTTGTTTTTGTTTGACAGTCCATTTATTAACTGAAATCTTATAAATTAATTAAATCCTGAATCTTGCGCAGCTTGGATTTTGTTTAAATCTGAAATCAGTTTGTTTAAATCTGAAGCATTTTTGCTTGTTGCCATAGCTTTTAAAACTAATGTAAGAAGATTAGTGTAATTTTCTTTTACTTACGTACTTCTGGTTACATAAGCAATTGCTTTCACCCCATCATGCTGTTGCAGATCAGCTGGTGCTCACACTGATCTTCCTGTTTCCCTCCTTCTTTCTATATTTTTTCCTGATGTCTCCAGTTGCCCCTGAGTCTCAGCTCTTGTTCCCTCTTTGCCTATCATGCCAACAGGGAACCCCTTTTACTATAAATCAAGAGCTTAATAAGAGTAGGCTTTAAGCCAATTTTCTAAGTGATTTCTTCCCTTAAAATATCTTTAACTTTTAACTTTCTCAATTTTGCAAATTCAACTTTAAAATTTTAGATTTAACCAGGATTAGCTAAAATAAAACACTTTTTTAGTTTAAACATGAAAGTTGTTAGTCAATAAGCTCTAAGCTCTCTGTATCCCATTTTCTCATTTAAAGAATATTTTAATAGCTACATGTACCAATTTGCAGATGTATAATATCCAAATATTGATATTTCCTTGGTAACAAATAGGTCCTTGATAAACACCTTATTTTATATTCTATGTTTAGGTTTTTTAAATTCTATTACACCTTTTGTAACCCAGTACAAGTTTTTACTCAGTTTTTGTAAATTAATGTTACAAACTGTCCCTACCTTTCTATATCTCTTGAATTTTAATCCAAATGCTTTACATACCTTAGTTTATAACCTTGTATCATTATGAGCAAGACCTTACAGTAACAGGATAATAACCTAGCTGTACTAACATTTAGAGTTGGTGCCCCAGGACCAATCAAAGGACAATGTATTGTAACCTTCTCCTGAAGCCCAGTACAGTAGGTTCTCCACTTCTCAAGTAAAAGCTTCCCAAGAGGCTTCCCCCTTACTCTTCCCCATATTTTTGTGAGCATCACAAATGAGGAGAGGGAATTTGGGTGCTTACTCAGCCAAGCTAAGCAAAAAAAACACTACTGTAAATTCAGAACCTGAACGTAAAAATGCAGGATTGCAAATCCTTGGTCCAAATTTTGAATCACTTTTGTGGGATAGCCTTTTTTAATTAAATTGAATTCTTTGTATTTTTAATTTGAATTTTTAAAGATGCAGGAACTCATAAACACTTTGCAAAGTTCAAGTCAAACTGCATATTTCTAATTGACAAAATGAAATAACTGGAATCAGATTTGAAGTGTTCAAATCCATCAACCATTTTCATTAAGTTTACTATGTTTTTTGGAATTGCGGGATTGCCAAATCCAAGAACCAAATTTCAAATCACTTTTGAATGCCACTAGTAAACTCAGATATTAATTGCAGGAACTGGAATCCAAATTGAATGTACAGTAAGAAACTAGGAAAAATCAACCCAAATCAAGAAGCTCCACTCTGGATAAAATTAAATGAAAAATCCAATCTCAACAACCATGTTTAGACATGAAATTAAGTGAAATGTAAAATTGTTTAAACTGGAAATGATGCAATATTCTGCACTTTAAAACACTAATATGGCAATCTTAAAACCATATAATGATATATGAGCTACCCTCCTGATGACGCAGAATTTTTTAAAGTTTTTGGCCCCCAGTGTAACCAGGGGCCAAACAAACTTCCTTTTGAGGAAGGGAGTAGAGGTGGGAAATATATATCATAAGTTTACTACACTATGTATATATGTATTGCTATTAAGGATACTTGATTACAGTAGATTTCAGAAAACACTAATAATAAAATAGAATTATATATTACAATCTATTTTTATCATGCTGTCTTTTCCTTGATATGTTGATAGTTCATTTGCTGTTAATAATTTGCTTGCATTTAATTAGATAGCTTCACCTCCAGTTGCCTTGGCAATAGGAAATCAAGCCACCTCTGCAACCACAGCTGGTCTCTGGGAGGCAACTTGATTTCCTATTGCCAAGGAAACTGGAGGTGAAACTATCCAATTAAACACAAACACATTATAAACAGCAAATGAACTATCAACACACCAAGGAAAAGCAAACATGATTAAAATAGATTGTAATATATAGTTCTATTTTATTATTAGTATTTTCTAAAATCTACTGTAATCAACATCTAAATTTTAGCCGTCCTATAATGGAATAGGGTGATTTTTGAGAATGCCTATGATTCCTAAAAGAATTAGTACAAATCCACTATAGATCCTTTAGCATCCTTTTTGAGACGCTCATAAATTATATTTATTTCAAATTCACCTCAATTATGATTTGAAACTTGGTTCTTGGATTTGACAATCCTGCAATTTCAGATTTGTTAATTTTTACATGATGTCTATGATTTGTTTAACATAAAGGAAATCTCAAATTGTACATTAGAATCCTGCATTTCTGATTTATGTATCCCGCATTTGTTTGCTGAGTTTTGTCTTTTGTTGGTTGAGTTATCTGCTCAAGAGATTCAAAATTTGCCAATTTAAATAAATCAAAAAAGTCAAATAAAATGTTTGATTTTATTTAATATTTTACTTTTCACTCAGCTGAGTTGCCCGCAAAAGTGATTCAAAATTTGGACCAAGGATTTGACAATCCTGCATTTTTACATTTAGGTTCTTAATTTACAGGGCCAGTGTGTAACAATTGTAAATGCACAATTGCCACAGCAAAGAAAATAAGCCAATTAATGGTCATAAACAGTGATTTATTGATCCATTGAATTATTACTAATTCACAAAATCCAACTAAAATTTTATAGAATCATTATCAATAGGTAAATATGCAAGCTGTAAAATAAACTATGTATCAATATTTTTAATAAGTGTTAATGACTCCTGAATATAGACAATGTCCAATTATAAAATTACAAAGAAAAATACCATGTTTACAATGAATTTTAATATACAGAAGGCATTGAGTTATGCAAATAATAACTAAATATCAAGATTTAATGTCTACCTGTAATATTCTAATATAATTTATACATTTGTGGTCCTTAATTCATTATTGATAATATAAAATATTCATGCAAAATATTTTATATATTATCAAATCAACTGTACAATTTTTTTTAAAATATGGTGAATTTCAATAGTGTAAAAATAATATATTATTAATTATGAATTAAAAGAATTATTATCATTTTTAATAAGTTGTCAAAGAAAGGTTTTATTTTACTCATCAAGAGATGAGTAGAGGAGGGAATAGGCAGAATGTAAGTTGCCATCATCTGCACCTGTAAAAGGGATGGCATCAGAGGTGGTGGGGATGGAATGGGTGATGGTTTGGGAGTCAGAGTTGGAAGGCAAGTGGCTTGATCTTGATGCGGGGGTTGGGGAGGCAGGGTTTGTTGACTGGGAAGGGGTGGCAAGAGCTTATTGATTCAATTGCTCAAATTCTTTGTATGCCACATATGTGGGCTTGACAAAACAAATTAATGAGTGTGAAAGGATGCAGAAGTTCTTTCTGGACTTATCACTATCTGTTGCATAGAAGATGATGAGATCTGATAATTCCAAGACAAATACATAAGGAAAAGGTTCAACCCCCTTCTCAATTCTGGTGCACAGTTCATTGTAGGTGGCAGGCTATTGTGATTTGTGGCGCAGTATAGACACACAATGCAGAATCCTAACCTTAGGATTGGATTTGTACTAAGTCTTGGTTAGATGAAAGGGAAGGCAAATGTGTTTACCTTGCAGCCCTAGAAGAATAATCTCTACTAGTTGTGGCTAGAGAGAGGCGCTAAAGTACTTGAAGACACAAAGACAAAAATGTGAATAGAACTTAAATTTTATTGGTAGAAGTGAAATGGAATATATAGTGGTTAGGAATTCCACAAAACACTACCAGGATGGTAGGATCACTTGGCACCAGCATTAGTGGGGCAAGTGAGTTGCGCAGGACCAAGAAACCAAACAATTGAACTTCCTGATTCAGTCATCAATTCATTTTGAGAGGCAAAAGAAAAAGCAAGCAATTTTTCCTCAAAATGGCCCATCAAAGGCAAAATTGAAACATGGTGAATAGCTGTATTTACAACATTGCCCTCCCCTAGATTGGCCTTAGAAAAGTGATATTTATAAAGGAACTTTGCGTGCACTCAAGCAAAAGGACAGCCACTGGAGAGGAGCTTTATAGTATATCCAGACCCTTGCTTAAAGGTCACTTCTAAAGGGCCAATCCACAGAGATTCTAACTTATGTGCGCAACCACCTACTCTGTGTTGGTAGTAAAGTACATGGTCACCAACATCAAAACCAGGCAGGGGGGAGCGTCCAGCATTATTGGGAGAGAGCTCAAGCATCTTAGTCTTGTATACAGAAGTGTAGGCAGTGTCCTGTATATCAATTATGCGGTTGACTAGATCCTTGATGTGGTTGTCAGGATTCATGGCCTTATCAGAGGTAAGAAGGGGGGCCCCAAGAGCAATGGGGTAGTAGCTTCTTGCCCATATAACATAGCAAAAGGGGAGTATCCAGTGACACAATGTTTGCTAAGGCGGTATGCAAAGAGAGTGGCAGGTAAGTATAGGTTCCAGTTGGCAGCATCAGATTAGGTGAGATTCCTCATGATGGAGACCAGTGTTGAATTTGCACGCTTGACTGCCCCATTGGTAAAAGGATTGTAGGGGGAAGAGAAAGACTGGTGTGATCCCAAAGCTTTGACAACAGAGGTTACCAGCTTGGTATTAAAGTTAGTCCCATTATCAGAGAGCAACACTTGAGGTCAGCCATGGCAGTAGAAAACATCTTGCAACAGGAAGGCAGCAGTTGTATTATTTGTGATGTCTTTTGTAGGGCAAGCCTCTACTCACTTGCTGAAATGATCAACTGCAATCAGAATAAAGTGACACCCAGAACGTGAGCAGGGGAGAGGACCTACTGTGTCAATGCTGATAGTGTGGAAGGCATGTTGCGGGGGGCTAATTTGAACTTGTGGGCAGCAGCTTGAGGCCTTTACAGCTGGCAAATGTGGCAGCTAGCTATGATGTCTGGGATCAGCAGGAAAAGATTTTCCCAGCAGTAATTATTTTGAAGCCAGTAAAAGGTCTTGGCAATGTCTCCATGCCCAGTCTCTTTATGAGCTTGCAACACCAACAAGAGGCAAAGACTGGGTTGTACATAAGGCAGATATTGATCTTGTACCTTCTTTAAGAGCTGATTGTTGCGTATGAGGGTATCGTATGATAGCTTGGACAAGGCCAGTTGTACTTCTTCTGTCTCACTTTCCCAAGAAGACGGGTACCCAATTAGTTTCTATAGTTGTTCAGCCTCTGCAGGATGCAAAGTAAGAATGGGCATTTTGGAGAGCCCATCAGTGTTTTGGTGTTAAATCCCAGGGCAATGGAGCACAGTGAAGCTGTAACCTTGCAGATGTAGGGCCCATCTAGCTAGGCGTCCTTTAGGCTCCTTAAGCTGTTGTAACCACTTAAGAGAAGCGTGGTCAGTGACAACTTTGAAGTGGGTACCATATACATAGTGACAAAACTGCTTGACTGCATGCAATACGGCAAGATACTCCAATTATGTAACACTATAATTCTTCTCATGCTTGTTTAGCATGAAGGAAGTGTAAGCTACAGGATGTTCTACACCCTTGTCATCTAATTGGGCCAGAATAGCTCCAATAGCAAGATTGCTAGCACGGTGTACAGGATTGATTCCTTATCATAGTCAGGATACACTAGGATTGGCGCTTCTTTGAGTTTTTGTTTAAGGGTCTCAAATGCTTGCTGTTGACTGGCAGTCCATTTAAAAGGAACATTACGTAACAGCTGAACTAGAGGTTAACTAGTATTGGCAAAGTCAGGGATAAACTGCCTATAGTAGCCGATCATCCCTAGAAAGACTTGTACCTCTTGCAGGTTGGTGGGCGGAAGCATTTTGTTGATGGCTTCAACCTTCTAAGTCATTGGGTGAATCCCAGTCTGGGTCACTTCATGGCTCAAAAAAACAAGACATTCTTTGAAGAAGGTGCACTTGGAAGGTTTTAGCTTAAGGCTAGCTTCCCAAATCTTTATGAACACCTCTTTGAGATGAGTCAGGTTATTGGTGAAGGTAGCACTAAAAACTTTTATATCATCCAAATATACTAGAATGCACGGCAACTTCAAGTCACAGAGGATGGAGTCTATGGCCCTTTGGAAGGTGGCTGGGGCGTTGCAGAGTCCCTGTGGCATGCAAGTAGGCTCAAAAAGCCCTTCAGAAGTAATGAGCGCAGCTTTCTTGCAATACTCAGACAATAGGTCAACTTGCCAGTATCCAGATGCCATATCCATTGCAGAGAAGAATTTAGAGCCTCCAAGACGTCATAGGGCATCATAAATACGCGGCAAGGGATATGAGTCCTTCTTGGTCAAAGAGTTCAATTGGCAATAGTTCATCACAATATAATGACCCCCATCTTTCTTCTTTAGGATGAGTAGCAGGGATTCCCAAGGGCTTTGTGAAGGGACCAGCAGCCCAGCGTCTAACAGTTGTTTGAGCTCTTTAGATACCTGGGCGTCCTCTACACAGCTGCAGTAATAAGGTTTAGCACAGAAGGGGGGCATTGCCAGTGTTAATCTGATGGATAATGCCTTTGGCTAACCCATAATTGGTACTTTCCTTTGCAAAGATGTCAGAAAATTGATCTAGTAATTCTATCACCTCTTTCTGTTGAACCAGGGACAGTTGTGGGAAGTCTTGCACAGTGAACAAGGATAGGACTTGCGGCTCATCCTCAGGTAGGTTAAAGTCTTGAAACGTGCCAAAGGAGTGAAGAGACATGACGTCAGGAGCGCTCAAAAACTTGCCATATCCAACAACCTGCCCCCTAGACACAGTCATGGGGATTGCAGTCAGGTTGGCTACCAACAATTGAACAGGGTCCTTATGGGAGACATCTAGGATCCCAAGACAGAGGTAAGGTTTGCTGTGTCCTAGCAAGGGGGGGAGAGTACAACTCCAAAAAGGTTTGTTCAGGTAGTTCATATGATATCTGGGAGTCTAGGATAGCCTGGGAGCCAGGTGGGATGGTGACAGCAGATGTGGCTAGGAAAGGGATCTCCTCAGATGCAGGACAAGCCATGGGTAGACATTTCATGTTGGAGGAGTGAGTGCAATATTTGAGGTTGAAAACCCC
This sequence comes from Entomophthora muscae, assembly GCA_014839935.2. Taxonomy (NCBI): domain Eukaryota; kingdom Fungi; phylum Entomophthoromycota; class Entomophthoromycetes; order Entomophthorales; family Entomophthoraceae; genus Entomophthora; species Entomophthora muscae. Next base: position 139,613 of record QTSX02001610.1, read on the forward strand.
AGTGGGATACTCCAAGGCACATGTCTTGAGCTGTTTCCCAGGAACTTTAACTGGCTCTTCAAAGATCAGAGGGACTTTGTATCCCAGGATAGAGAGGTAACCATCTTTCAAGTTGATTATTCCATTACATTCCCTAAGGAACTGGGTGCCAACTAAGAGATTGTAACTCTCATTTTCCAAGACAACTGCTGGCGCAGCTAGAAGAAGTTTGCCAAACTGCATGGGTAAAGCAGAGTAAGCCCCTATGACGCGGGTTATAGACAGTCAAGCTGTGCCATATGATTGGTGATAATTAAGGTCAGGGGCAAGTTTGAGTTTCTTCATAAGTTTGGAGGAGACAACATTGACTGGCAAGCCAGTATCTAAAATAGCCTTGATTTTTACTTTTTGAATGGATATCTCTACTCAAGTGGTAGTGCAACCAAAGGGGGGGGAGGACAGCCAGGATATCTTGAGCCTCTGCTAGTTTCTTATCCCACTTCTCAATCATGCATCTTAATCCTGGGAACTCCTTATAAACAGTCTGGAGGTGGAGCAAAACAGATACATTCTTGAAGACAGCGTCAGCAACTTCAGCAGCTTCTTCTGACAACTCCACTAGCACGGGGGACCTCTTGGCCTGAATGAGGTAAGGGCAAGAGACAACTTCTTTTGCTTCAGGCAAAGGCTTAGCGGTAGTTGTAGTCTTTCCTGATTGCAACTTATAGGGGACTGTAATGGTTTCAGGAACATCCATAACAGAGTACTCATATGCATTAGTGTTGTCAGTGTCAGAGTCATCCAGATCAGACTCATCAGAGATATCGTGAAACAAGAGGAGGATAGAAGGAGCTTCACTATCAGCGGGCTTGGAGTCAGCTATAGAGGGAGGGATTGAAAGAGAATGGGAAGAATTGTCAACCAAGAGCGTCTCTGCCTCTAGGTTGACTGCTCTTTTCCTGCCTGCTCTTTTGGATCAGCTCCTTCAACCTGCAGGTTGGTGCAGACTTGAGAATGATGACCTATCTGACCACATTTGTGGCAACCTTGGCGTCAAGGAGGATTTTGCAAGTTCATGGTAAGAATGCAAGGACCACAGGAAGATGAACCAGAGTTAGAAATAGCTTGACCTTCTCTAACAACTGCACCATAGTGGGTAAGGTGCATATCCTGCAACAACGTCTTTATGCTCTTCATGTAGGAAAGCATAGCCTTATGGGCTTTAAAGTGAAGGCACAGAAGTTGGTTAACCTTGAGGGCTTAAGTGCAAGCCATATAGGCTTCATGGGTGGTCAACTTTCTCCTCATGATCAGTTGCTGTCCTTCCATGTAGAATCTGTCTGAAAACTTGGCTAGTGTCTCTTTAGGCTTGAAAGCAATATGCATGAAGGCGTCCTTCTTTACTTCCAGGCTAAGATCACCACCAAACTCATCAATCAGAAGCTGCTTCATATCTTCCTACGTCTCAATGGAGGGCATTTCTGGCACAACTACCTCTTGGCAGGTTGGGTGTAGACAGGTCAGAATGTGTTCCTTCTTGACTTCATCCAAGGCTCTTCTAATGGCAGTTTTGTAGATAGTTAGGAAAGCTGCAATGGTTTAGGTTTTAGGATCCAAGACTTGCTTAAAGGTAGACTTGAAGTGTGCTAGGGGGTTGAGCTACCATTGTTGCTATTGAGTACGTTTATATACAGGAAAAACTCTGCCTCTGATTCCAAGGGGGGCTGCCTAGCCCATAGTTGGCAAACACTTTATTTGAGGGTAGTCAGGGTCTCAACAGCGCAGGCACCCATATTGAAAGCTTGAGTGGTCTGTTATGCAGTAGTGTCTAAGCTTTGACCTTGGGTGATCACTATTGTGGAGAATTCAGCCATCCACAAAGTAAGGGATGGCCTCACTGAGAGGCAAGGGGCAAATCTATCATTCACAGATTTGATCACATCATTCATCTCTTGTATGTCTCTATCCAGTTCAGTATGGTCTTGCTTCAATTGATCCACCTTGTTAGCTAGGGCAATTAATTCCCTAGCACATTGGATTTGAGGAGCTCCTGATAATCCAGGGCAGCAACCATCTTCATTGACAACCCCAACTGGACTAGCAGCAGTTGCCATCATTTCACGTAGGGTGGCAAGTTCTTGCTGTAGCTCTGCAACTTGGGCAGTTAGCTCAAGAGCCTGGGGGTCAGGTTGAAGCACCTCAGCAGGACATCCCTGACTACAAGTAGTTGTACGTAGTTCTTGAATAGCATCCCATATTCTCTGCTCCCTATCCACCAAGTCATCAGAAGGGGGAGAGGGCAGAACATCTGGCTTGGGCGTAGATAGTTCATTCACTTGACTCTGGAGTTTGGCTATAGTAGCAGCAGTGGCAGCTCTCTCTTGCTCAAATGCGGTACTGAGTTTATTAAGACTGCTAGCAGCAAAGTCCGCTACCTGCTGTAGCTGCTCAAAGGAATATGTACTGAATGCATTGAGCTGTTGCACAAGTTGTTTGAAGTCAGTGAGATAAGCGTTTAAGGTGGAATCCACTTGAGTTTGCCAGGGTTGTTCTAGCTGGTGAAACTCATGTAGATGTTCTCTCGCGTATTTGGGGATGGACTGGTGCATTTGTTTGATAGAAATAACCAAACGGGTCTGGGAAGTGACAGAGTTGCGCTGATTGTCAGATACCAATGAAAACAGGGAATGAATCCACTGTTGGTAGGCAGCAAACTTGTCCCAGTGATGAGTAACCGCTGCTTGCAGAGACAAGATTTCTTGGACGTGGAGCCCCAACACCATTTGATGGTGGGCCAAGGCAGGTTGTACAAAGGACAATTGTAAGTGCTCAGCGGAGCCAGCCGCTGAGAGGAGATGTTGTGGAAACTGAGGGGCCACAGTTAATTTGTAGTATTCAGCACAACTGAACTGCAACTGAAGGCAAGGGATGGCTCCTTCATAGGCTATCCCAAGGGCTACCAACGTGACTTGCTCCAAGTCAGGGGTACCCATGGGGTAAGCAACTAGGCAGGGACCATTCCCAAGGTTCAGATAAGTGGGGGTAATAGGCTGGTTGGCAATATCTTCCTCATTAGGAGGACTGGTTATTTCAGGTGAAGTTGACTCTTGTATAGGCAGAGGCAAAGGACCTGAAAACGTGGATGCAAAAGGAATAACTGAGGGGCTTACAGCCCCTGTAGTGAGCACCATTTTTGTTGTGATCTGAGGCGCGTCACAGACACACAACAGGGAATCCTAACCTTAGGATTGGATTTGTACTAAGTCTCAGTTAGATGACAGGGAAGGCAAATGTATTTACCTTGCAGCCCTGGAAGAATAATCTCTACTAGTTGTGGCTAGAGAGAGGCGCAGAAGTACAGAAGACACAAAGACAAAAATGTGGATAGAACTTAAATTTTTTGGTAGAAGTGAAATGGAATATATAGTGGTTAGGAATTCCACAAAACACTACCAGGACGGTAGGATCACTTGCCACCATCATTAGTGGGGCAAGTGAGTTGCGCAGGACCAAGAAACCAAACAGTTGAGCTTCCTGATTCAGTCATCAACTCATTTTGAGAGGTGAAAGAAAAAGCAAGTGATTCATCCTCAAAATGGCCCACCAAAGGCAAAATAAAAACATGGTGAATAGCGGTATTCACAACACAGGCGTTGAGTGCCTGAGAGCAGAACCAAAATTGTAAAGACATACATCTGCAAGATGCATGTAAAAGTAGTTGGTGGGGTAGGACCAACAGGTATACCCTGCAGCCCCAATTCCCTTGGTTGCACATTCCTGCTGCTCTATCTCTGCACTCAGTACAACTGTGTGCACGGCTTGTTGGGTAGTCCACTCCTCATGCATGTCCTTGAGCTCTGTCTGGTAGGCATACCCATCTGCAGTGTTTGATATTGCTGAGTATTAATTGACACCCAATGGGGAAACTGCCAATAAAATCCTGGAAAATTGATACAATAATGGGTTGCACTTGTAAATGCTAGATTAGATACACTTTTCTCCATAATCTTGGATACTTATAGAAATCTTGGCATACAATAAAAAGATGGCATCATTGCGCATCCTCATTGCCCTACCTTTTATAAACTTAATAATGATTGAATTGTATGGGTTGGTATCCACCAAACTTGGACCACTGAGAACTTGATTGTACAAGATTCTAGCAGCAACCACAACTCCATGCATCCACAAATTGACTGTTCTCTTATTTGCAAAAATGCCATGGAGTCCCATTGAGAGATGTACCTGGACCAGGGGCATCCGCAGGTAACAATCCATGATAGCCACCATAAAGGGATGAGCTTATTAACCATTTGTTGGTGTTCAGGCATCAGTAGGAGTCTTCTTGAAAGGAGGGCTACAGTTGGCGTGGGCTTGCAGGGTTTCAGCCACAGTGGACTTTGCAAAACCCATTGCAACCGCAATTTCCCCAAGGGATATAAGCATCTCTTACTTTTTGACCATTTTGAGAACAATTTCTAGGGCAATTAGCTTTCTTCTGTGTTTTGAAGGCTGATTGGCTGGAGTTGGAATGTGTCTGTCTTGGGGACCAGATGATGCCATCTGATTGGCTGTATCTGGATTCTGGCTTCCCTGGGTGATCTCTTGGCTCAATTGGCCAATTCCAGATGCTAGTGTTGGTACACAATCTGGATTAGCAGCTGCCTGTGTGTGATGGGCAAACAGGGCCATGCTTGAGGACGCGGGCAAAAGAACACACTCCTGGGTAGTGCTTGAAGAGGGGCCTGCAGGTTGGGAGTGACCATAGACATAGGATTCATTATTGGAAGACATAGCGTAGCCCTGCATGATTTGTCAAGGCCAGGGTACATGTCAGGCCCTGCCCCAAAGGGAAGGCTCTTTGATTATTCTATGTTGGTTAATTTCTTTTCCTTAATATTTCTACATTTGTTTAATGAAATTTTAAATTGAAAGCTAATAATTAAGTAGTTCAATTCAATTACCTTGTTTCACCAATTTGCATTTGATTTTTGTTGTTGCCAGCTTCTTTTGCTATTCAATAGCTTATATTTTCTACTTTAAGTTAGAAAATTTCTAACTTAACTTTACCTTTTGCAATTACTCTTGCATAAGCTCCTGCTTCTTTAACAGCTTATGTGCTGATCTATGGTCTCTCCTGAGCTTCTGGTTTCTCCTTCTCCTCCAGGTTCTTTATTTTATCTTCTCCAGTTGCTCCTTTTCTTGGCTCTTTTCTCCTGACTATCAATTTTTCAACTTAAAAAGAACTAATATAAATAAAAAGCTTTTGAAGAGTAAGCTTAAAGCCAAAATTCTAAGTGATTTCTTCCCTTCAATCTTTTTTCAATTTTAAAACTTTAGATTTCTAATTTTAAGAATCTCATTTTTTAAGTGATTAGTTCTAAGTTTTTCCTTTTTCTTTCTTCTTATTTAAAGAGTGAAAGTTGTAAAACAACAATCCTTAGGCTTTTTTTATCCATTTTTTTCATGAAGGAATCTTTTAATAGTTAAATATATCAGTTTAATTATGGAGAGTATCCTGATATTGACATCTCCTTAGTTACTAACTGTTCCCTATTAAATACTTTGTTTTATCTCCTCTGTTTAGGATTCTTAAACTCTATCACTCCTTTTGTAACCCAGTACAAGTTTTTATCAGGATTCTGTAAAATCATATTACAGACTGTACCTACCTTTTTATACCTTCTGAATCTTAACCCTAATGCTTTATACACTTTAGCTTATAACCTTGCACCATTATGGGCAAGACCTTAAATAATTTTGGCTTCCTCTGGGATTGACCCAGGCAATACTTTTCCATTTCTTCTATCATTCTTTTAGCCTTATTTCTCTCTTTTATTATTATAACATTGTTATCTCTAGTTGTCTTTTTACTTGGTTGGTTATATGATAAAGTTTTTTATAATAAAGTAGGACATATTCTACTTCCTACATCAACCAAACAGTGGTTCTTAACACCTTAGCTCATAGTTCTCCACCCCCTAGTAATTTTAACACTTTAGCTTATGCACAGGCTCACTTTACTGCTTACAGATATGAGTTCTCTACCAACTCCCAGAAGGTCCTTTACCTTGCAGAGAAACTCACTAGTCACTACAGAGATTGGTTTAGCTTTAATCAATACACAGCCCAGTTATCTTCCAGAACTATGCTCTCTTTGTCAGTTCCCTTCTATCCTTCTCTAGAGAAGACAAAGAGTTGTCTACTCCCTCCACTATCCTAATTTGAAGGCTTCACACAAGGATTGCTTCCACTTGGCAAATACAACCAGAAGTTCTGCTCCCTTCAGTCAAGACTACAAGCCTCTGACGCCAAGGATTGCAGCTTCTACAAGATAGGCCTCAACAAGTTGCTCTAGGAATTTTTGGTCCACCACAACCTTCCCAATGAATTAGAATCTCTTATCAGAGAGGTGGTTAAGTGGAACCAAAGATACCTTTCCTCAAAAACACATCCTCCTTCCAACCTATCCCCTGCAGCCAGGTTGTTTGTACCAGAAAAAGTACCTTTTCCTTCAACCCCTCTACCTGGTATAAAGCCAAAGGCTGGAGGAGGCTTTTACCTCACTGCTGACAAAGTCCTCAGAAGAAGGAAAAATAACCTCTGCTCCTACTGTGGATCAAATGACCACCTTTTACCAGTTTGCCCTCTCTCCAAATGTTCTCCTGTTGTCAACAAGACCTCCACTATCACCTTGCTTTCCCTTATCAACACTTCCAAGTCACCTACTGTCTTAGTAACTATTCATGAGCCTTTGGGGAAAATCAAGGTCCTTGCTCTTCTTGATACTAGCCAATGTCAACTTCATTGAAATGAAACTTGCTAACCTAATTGAACTCGCTGCTTTTGGATCCCTTGATATTAAAGTGGGAAATAGCACCCTCATTGACGCCACATCTAACCTCCAACCTGTCACCATTGACTTGGAGGGCTCCACATTCTGTTTCATGTGTAACTCTTGTCAACTTATCCTTTCCTTTTATCCCTGGATTCCTGTGTCTGAGAGAGTCTTTGATTAACTTTGGTCACCAAAACAACAATATTTCATTTATTTGCAATGACACTGTCAAATCACTACCTCTTGTATCTGGGACTCTTTGCCCAATTTCCTCTAAGCTCAACCTGACTATCATATCTAGTACAATACCAGTTTCTCTTTCCGCTAAAGACAAAGATAGATTACCTTATTGTTACTCTAACTTCAAGGATCGCTTTAATGAAGAAGAATGTAACTTGCTACCTCCTCATAGGCCCTATGATATCCAGATAACCCTTAAGCCAGGCATCACTCCTCCCTGGGGAAGACTTAGCTCCCCTCTCTGATTCAGATAACACCCTTCTAAAGAATTACATCAATGAGGAACTCTCTAAAGACTTCATATTACAATCCACGTCTCCATGCTCTTCCCCATCTTCTTTATCAGTAAACTAGATGGCTCCAAATGCCCTTGTGTCAATTATAGAGCACTTAACAAGATCACAATCAAGGAAAGGTGCCCTATTCTTTCTTCTGAGGCTTTAATCAATTGCCTTGCTGGCAGCTCTGTATACACTAAAATTGACCTCCAAAGTGCTTTTGCCAGATCAGAGTTTATCCTGGTCACCTATGGAAGACCACATTCTGTACCCCATTTGGTTTTTATGAGTACAACGTTATGTCATTTGGATTATGTAACACTCTTTCAACCTTTTAGTCCTTAATGAATGAGGTGTGTTGTGTTTAGCTCCAGGGGACAATATCCAGGAGGACATGGCGGGAAATTTTTATAACAAAAGATTTAAGGTTTGAAGCTAGCCGTGGGTTAGCTTTTAGGGCAAAATTAAGGGTACATACCTTAATTTTCTGGAATAAAAGAAGAGTAATCTCTTTTGGCAAAAAGGAAAGGAAAAAACTTGAATAATATTAAAGCCAACACAAATGTGGATAAACTTGTCTTTATTAGGAGAAATGATTCTACTTATATAGTAGACAAGGGTCAATTATCACTCATTAGGTAAACAGAGTGGTTAAAGGGGTCATGTTGGGGTGAAGTCATACCCTGATCATACAAGGGCAGGTATGGTATTTGGAATGGGTAGATATTGGAACAGACCCATTTACAGAAGGAAAGGAATTCCAGAATTTGAAGGCAAAACCAATCAAATATTTGCACATATCAATATTTAAAGGCCACATCAAAATAGAATTAATGGCACAATTTACTACATCTCCCCCCTCAAGATTGTACACAGGATGTTGATACTTGTGGAGGAATTTGGAATGGACTCAGTAAAAGTACGGCCAGTCAACAGTAGTTTCACGGTATACTTGACACCTTTCTTGAAGGTGACTTCACAAGGGCCAGCCCAGAGGGAGTCTAGCTTGTGAGCTCTACTCCCAGTGCAATTCTGGTAATAGAGAACCAGGTCACCCACTTGATATCCAGGAAGAGGGGCTCTAGAAGCATTGGAAGACAATAGCTCTAAAGCCTTGACTTTGTAGGTAGTTGAGTTTGCCGTGGCTTGGATGTCAATGATTTGGTTGATCAAGTCCTTGACATAAGTTTCTGGATTGATAGAAGTGTCAACTTTCATCAGCAGGGGTCCCAAGATTGAGGGGGTGGTAGCTTCTTGTTCATATAACATGATGAAGGGGGATTTTCCAGTTACCCAGTGCATACTAAGTCAATAAGCAAAGAGGTTAGCAGGGAGGAACATGTCCCAATTTGCGGCATCAGAGAGGGTGAGTTTCCTCATAATGAACACAAGGGAAGAATTGGCTTGTTTGAAGGTTTCATTGGTTGAAGGATTATATGATGCAGAGAAGGATTTATGGGTGCCCATAGCTTCTAAAATAGAGGTTATAAAGCAAGCATTGAAATTAGTGCCATTATCAGATAGCAGGACTTGGGGACATTTATGTTGGTAGAAGATGTCCTGAAACAAGAAATTTGCAGTAGTCTTAGTGGTGATGTCTTTGGTGGCTCTGGCTTCAACCCATTTACTAAAATGGTCAACTGCTACCAAGATGAACTAACATCCAGATCAAAAACAAGGGAGAGGTCCAAAAGCATCAATACTCACAGTGTGGAAAGCATGCTTAGGAAGGATAAGCTTGAACTGGTGTTGTGCTGGCCAGGGACGTTGTAGTTGACAGGAGTGGCAGGAGGCAAGAACGTCAAGGATCAGTAGGTGCATATTCTCTCAATAGAAATTCTTTCATAACCAGTCATGAGTATTAGCAATGCCTCCATGGCCAGTGTCAATATGGGCTTGGACAATGATACCTATTCTCATACTGGGACAGACGTAGGGCAAATAGGTATTGTTGACTTTATTGAACAATTATCTATCTCAAATGATAGTATCCTTTGATAAAGATTGAAGGGCCATTTGTATCTCTTTGGTTTTGGTAGCCCAAGTATCAGGGTACCCTATTAATTTATACAGTTAATCAGTGTCAGTGGGGTGGATGGTCAGTATAGGCATTCTCAACAATCCATCAGTGTTCTGATGTTGAGCTCCAGTTTAGCTTACCACAGTGAAGTAATACCCTGTAAGCACAGGGCCCAATAAGCCGATTGCCCTTCAGAATCTTTTAGCTGTTGTATCCACTTGAGGGACAAGTGGTTGGTGACTGCGGTAAAGTGGGCCCCGTAGATGTAGTGTTGGAACTGCTTCACAGCATGTATGACTGCCAAGCACTCCTTTTCAGCAACAATATAATTCTTCTTATGTTTGTTGAAGACAAATGAAGAATAAGCCACTGGTTAATCTATGCCCTCATCATTGAGCTGAGCTAAGATTTTGCCTACAGCTACTCCACTGGTGTTGGTGTATAAGATGAACTCTTTATCATAATCAGGATGGACTAGGATGGAAGCCCCTTTAAGTTTAGTCTTCAGAGCTTCAAAGGATTGTTATTGGCTGTCAGTCCATTCAAAGGGTATGTTATGGAGGAGTTGGACAAGGGGTTAACTTAGTTCAGCAAAATGAGGGCTTAACTGTCAATAGTAATCCATCATGCCCAGGAATACTTGATCCTCATGTAGATTTGTGGGAAGTAGCATCTTAACAATAGCTTCCAACTTATTGTCCATGGGGTGTATTCCAGTCTGGGTAATTTCATGGCCCATGAACTTGAGGTTCTCCTTAAAGAAAGAACATTTGGAAGGCTTGAGCTTCAAACATGCTTCTCAAATTTTGAGGAAGACATCTTTGAGGTGATCCAATGATCAGTAAAGATGGAGCTGAATACTGCAATGTCATTGAGGTAAACAAGGACGCAAGAAAGCTTCAGGTCTTGTAGGATGGAGTACATGGCTCTCTGAAAGGTGGCTGGCACATTACAGAGCCCTTGAGGCATTTGCGTAGGTTCATAGAGACCTTCTAGGGTGATGAGGGCGGCTTTTTCTCAGTCTTCTGGGGACAAGTCAACCTCCCAGCATCCTGATGCTAAGTCCATATCAGAGAGGAATTTTGAGCCTCCTAATCATCTAAGGGCATCATCAATCCAAGGCAGCAGGTATGAGCCTTTTTTGTAAGGGAATTCAAGCAGTGATAGTCCATCACAATAAAATGGCATACATTCTTTTTCTTGAGGATCAGTAAGGGGGAGGCCCAAGGGCTCTGAGAAGGGGCCAAGAGTCCAGCATCTATGAGTTTTTTTAGCTCCTTAGAAACCTGGGCATCTTCTACCCTACTGCGGCAGTAGGGTTTTTGCGGAAGGGCAGAGCATCACCAGTATCAATCTGGTGAATGACCCCTTTTGCTAGACCATAGTTGTTGGGCCCAGAAGCAAATATGTTGTTGAACTGATCAAGAAGTTCTAGTACGTCCTTCTTCTAGATGGGCAATAGTTACAGAAAATCAGCGGCTGTAAACAGGGAGAGCACTTGAGGGTCTTCTTCAGGCAAGTTAAAATCACTGAATGTCCCAAAAGGGTAGAGGGAAGTCACTTGTTAAGATCCTAATATGTGTTTATGTCCCACAACTTGGCCTCTAGAAACCTGCATGGGCAAAGCAGTCAGGTTAGTTAGCAGCAGCTGTACAGGCTCCTTATGAGTTTATTTTAGGATCTCAGGGCATAACCAAGGTTCTTTAAAACTTAGAGATTCAGTAGAATACAACTCTAAGAACAACTTCTCAGGCAGCTTGTAGGATATCTGAGAGTCAATGATCACTTGAGAGCCAGGTGGGATTGTGACAGCTGCAGGAGCAAGTAAAGGGACGCCCTCTTCTTCAGGACAAGAAGGAGGAGGGAAGCGCATATTGGAGGAGTGAGTTCTGTACCTCATCAAGAAGATGCCAGTGGGATACTCAAGCACACAAGTCTTAAGACGTTTTCCTGGGAGCCACAGAGGCTCTTCAAAAATTAAAGAGACCTCACATCCCAAGAGAGATAGGTACCCATCTCTAAAATTGATAATTACATTGTACTCTTGAAGGAATTGAGTGCCCATCAGGAGATTGTAGCTTTTGTTCTCTAAAACAACAGCGGGGGATGTAATGAGAATTTCCCCAAAACTCATTGGCAGGGCAGAATAAGTGTCAATGGCTCAAGTCTGAGCCATACCAGCAGTTCCATAAGACTGAGTATAGTTGAGATCAGGAGCCAGCTTGAGCTTCTTTATAAATTTGGAGGATACAACGTTGACAGGAGAGCCTGTGTCTAGTATGGCCTTAATCTTAACCTTCTGGATTGATACTTCTACATGGGTGGTATTTTTTCCAAAGGGGGGGCAAGACAGCCAATACGTCCTGTGTGGCTTCTGGCTCTTTTCTCCATTTGGCTAACATGCATCTTAAGGCAGGAATTTCATTATACACAGTCTGAAATGGGAGAAATACAGTCACATTCTGGAAGCAAGCTTTATCTAGCTTGGCAGCTTCTTCAGAGGAGTCCACTAGAACAGGAAGTCAATGAGCTTGCTCTAGATAAGGGTGAGCTTCCATAGCTTTAGCTTCAGCCAGAAGCAGACAGGCTGTAGTAATGGTTTTCCCTGAGCAAAGTTTGTAAGGAACAGACACATTTTCAGGGAAAGCCAGCACAGAATAGCCATAGCTATCTGATTCATCATAGTCATGATCCTTAAGTTTGGAATCACTCAAGAGATCATATAACAGATGAAGGATAGTAGAGCCAGACAAAGGAGGAGATTCTTTGTCAGAGAGAGGATCAGGAAGAGATGGGGGAGAATGGTCAGCAGAGAGCGTCTCCACCTCTAGGCTGACCTCTCTTTTCCCACCTTCTCCTTTGGGCTGCACACTACATAAGGGTTGGTGCAGGTGCGTGAGTGATTCCCAATTTGACCACAATTGTGGTACCCTTGTTGCTTGGGCTGCCCATTAGAGCCAAGCGTCATGATGTGTGGGGTGCAAGAAGTAGTTCCAGCAGTATTAGCCTTATTCTTGCAAACCACGGTTCCTCCATGGGTTAAATACATATCTTGTAGGAGGCTCTTGATGCTCTTCATGAAAGTAAGAGATTCTTTATGGGCCTTAAAGTGTAAGCACAGGAGCTGGTTCATTTTCAATGCATTGGAACATGCTGTATACACTTCCTGGGAAGGCAAATGGCAACTGGTAATGAGTTGTTGTTCCTCAATGTAAAAGCAGTCAGCAAACTCAGCCAGAGTCTCCTTAGGTTTTAAAGCAATATGCATAAAAGCATCCTTATTGACCTTCAAGCTAAAATCTCCTCTGAATTCCTCAATAAGAAGGCGCTTCATACCCTCCCAAGTGACAATGGACAGTAGTTCAGGAACCAGGACTTCTTGGCAAGTGGGGTGCAGAAGGTAAGAATATGCTCCTTATTAATCTTTTTGGTAGCCCTACGTATTGCAGTCTCATAGATTGTTAAGAAAGCAGCAATAGTAGAGGTCTTAGATCAAAGATTTGCTTAAAGGAGGGCTTTTAATTGGGATCAATGGACAGCAAGGTGAATTTGCTGTTACCACCTTGGTTGAGAACATTAAATATGAGGGTCTCCTTTAAACTCGGATTCTGTAGCAGGCTGTCTAGCCCATAATAGTTGGAGGCTCTCCTCTAAGGTGTTGAGAGTAGAGGTGTTTTTCCTGCTGACATCCCTAGAAGTAGTGTCATGTTGTGTTTGGCTCCTGGGGACAACATCTAGGAGGACACGGCAGGAAATCTTTATAACAAAAGATTTGAGGTTTGAAGCTAGCCTTGGGTTAGCCTTCAGGGAAAAATTAAGGGCACATACCTTAATTTACTGGAATACAAGATGTGAAATTCCTTTTGGCAAAAAGGAAAGGAGAAAGCTTGAAGAATATTAAAGCCAACACAAATGTGGATAAACTTGTCTTTATTAGGAGAAAATGATTCTACTTAAATAGTAGACAAGGGACAATGATCACTCATTAGGTAGACAGAGTGGTAGAAGGGGTCACGTTGGGATGAAGTCATACCAGGATCATTCAAGGACAGGTACAATAATCCAGAATGGGGGGATATTGAACCAGACCCATTTGCAGAAGGCAAGGAATTTCTGAAATTAAAAGAAAAACTGACTAAGTCTTTGCACATATCAATATTTGAAGGCCATATCAAAATGACATTGATGGCGCAATTTATGACATGTCAACAGTTCCAAATTCCTCAATTTGTATCTGTTGTAATGCCAAGGTCCTGGAAACTCCATTGACACAGGAGGCCAAAGCGTTATCCTGAGACGCCAAAGGAGCAACAAACTCATCCATTGCTTCAGTCAAACAAGTAAGATTCTGCACCTCCCTTTCTAGTGCATCCTGTCTGTCAACAGTATTGTTGATAACCAATGCCAAGTGAACCAAAGCAAGAGCACAATTGACACAAGGCTGCCCTTCCAACCTAGGACAACACCCGTGATCTGCTTGGACAGAGACGTCAGTGGTTTCAAGATCTTCCTTGCCCTCAGATTCAGAGGATGACTCATCTGAGTCAGAGAGGCGTTGTTGCAAATACTTGACTTCATCACACAGGGTAGCTAGTTGTTCTGTCAAGGAAGTAATGCAAAGGTCAGGCAAAGATTCCACTGGTTGAGGGATTGGAACATATGCTTGGTGTTAAGTAGTGGCCTTGATTTCAGCTATAGCTTCCAAAACTCTAGCCTCAAAGGCAGATGAGGCCTCCACCAAAGGAGTAGGAGGAGTCACTTCAATTGAGGCTACTCTGTCATCAATATAGTTTTGGACCTGACTCAGAGTGTTACCTAGAGCAACTTTATCTAAACCATATTGAAGGTGTATATGCTAGCCCTAACTATCAATGTGGGCTCCAACTAACTCAAGTTGAGAGTTGAAATGTTCTCAAAGTTGGTTTAGCTCATTAGCCAAGGTCTCAAAATCTTGGCAATATTTTAAGAGAGTTGTTTTGATCTGTCCTTGCCACATAGCTTGGTGGTCATCTAGTTCACATAGTCAATACCTGATGTAACCAGGAAGCAAGGAGCAAAGCCAATTCAGAGATGAGGTCAGGTATTTTTGCAAAGCCAAAAAAGTCACACTGATTATCTGAGATACAGGCAAAGAGGCTGTTGCACTTTTTGTGTTACAGCTCCACAATTATTTGAGATTATAGGGCATAGGGAATTTGCTTATATAAAGTCATATATGAGGATATGATTAGTATTGTATAAGAAGAGCCAGGATTGAATGTAACCATGATTATTGTCCAGCAATGGCTTCTGATTGCGCAGAAGTACTTAAGGATTATGATAAAGGTCAACTAGATTAAAGATATATCAAAGACAAGTCAGGATCAAGATTAAAGCTCCTTTTTTAATATGAGTGATTAATTCTTCTTATACCTTCTGCAAGTTTAATCCCTGGGCTGCTAGCAATATCTCCTAGGACATTTTAACATGCCCCTAATTTGGATAATTATTGATCTAGGTTTGGTGCTTATTGTATATCAACTAATAGAATATCTTCTTATTCACCCAGCACAGGTGATCCTTGCTGGCATGGAATAATTTAGTTACTTCAGGATAACTTCCTACTTTCCTGACATACTCTAAGCTTAATACTTATTAATGTGATAAATATGAGAATTCAAGATTATGGGAAATTAAACCCAGCGCCTTGGAGCTTGATGTAAAAGTAAGGTGGCTCTTGCAACAATTTTTAATTGGCGCCACAGCTTGACGTAAAAGTAGTTTGGCGCTTTGGCGCCTAATCCAGTTGCTAGGTGGCGCCTGTGTCCTTTCCAAAGTGGTGCAGCAGCAAATCATGTATCATTTAGTACTTCTGTGGCGCTTATCATTGGTTAATTTAAGGTTTAGGTCAACAGACTACTGCTCATTCAATATGCTATAGTTTATACTACCAATTTATGTTATTTGGCAGCTGCAATTAATATCTGCAAGTTCTATCATAATTAGCATCATTGTTTTTATACTACTAATTTATGGTTTTGGGTGTAGAAACCCCAATCCATGAGCTCTTTCATGATTGGCATCATTGCTTAATCAAAATTCCCAACAGAGGCTGAGTCCACTCCTGGTAGGCCATATTCTGTGCATGATTATTGGAGACAGCAGTGGCTACAGAAGTCAGGAGTTGATTCTGTGATCTTAGTGCTAATTGGTGGTGAACTAATGCAGGATGATTGAATTGATTGACTAGCACACCAATAGTTTCCATGACTCCATTAAAGAGGGGAAGACCAAAATCCAGGAGGAAAAAATACAGATCCTCTGAGGCGTAGCCAGGGCAGAGACCAGGAATAGTGTAAATTGCCACTGTACCAGTATGGAGGAGGTAAAGTGTGGTGTTATGGGCTTGCTTGTAATTAAGAGAGAAATCAAGAAGGGGTCCCACACAGACCCAGGAGACAACACCATTATCATTGGTGTAGAGGGAGATTTGGTAATATCCTCTTCAAGCAGAAGACTAGAGACTTTGGGTGGTTCAGGTACTTCAGAGACAAAAGGAGAAGGACCAGAGAAGGCGCAGGGGAATGGAGTAATTGAGGGGCTTACATCCCCTGTAGTGAGCATAATTTTGTTGTGTTTGGCTCCTGAGGACAACATCCAGAAGTACATGGCAGGAAATATTTATAACAAAAGATTTGAGGTTTGAAGCTAGTCTTGGATTAGCCTTCAGGGCAAAATTAAGAGCATGTACCTTAATTTCCTGGATTACAAGAAGATTAATTTCTTTTGGCAAAAAGGAAAGGAAAAAACTTGAATAATATTAAAGCCAACACAAATGTGGATAAACTTGTCTTTATTAGGAGAAATGATTCTACTTAAATAGTAGACAAGGGTTGGTGATCACTCAATAGGTAGACAGAGTGGCTGATGAGGTCACATTGGGTTGAAGTCATATCAGGATCAGTCAAGGGAAGGTATGGTATTCCAGAATGGGTGGATATTAAGCCAGACCCATTTACAGAAAGCAAAGAATTCCAGAATTTGAAGGCAAAACTAATAAAAATTTTGCACATATCACTTTTTAAAGGCCATATCAAAATAGAATTAATGGCCCAATTTACAGCAAGGTGCTTCTTCCCTTCTTTAATGAGTTTGTTGTTTTTTACCTTGACAATATTCTCATATACTCCTCCTCCCACCCCAATCATGTTGCCCACATCAACCAGGTCCTCCAGAGACTTTGAGGATACAACTGTTGTGAATGCCGCTATTCACACTGTTTTGATTTTGCCTTCAATGGGTTATTTTGAGGACAAATCTCTCTCTTTCACTTTTGCCCCTTGAAATGAGTCTATGTCCAAACTGGGAAATACAATTGTTTGGTTTCCTGACTCTGCACAACTCACTTGCCCCACTCATGCTTGTGGCAAGTGATCCTACTGTCTTGGTATTGTTTTGTGGTATTGCAAGCCACTATATATTATATTTCTTATTTACCAATAAAAATTAAGTTCTATTCACATTTTTGTCTTTGTGTCTTCAAGTACTTTAGCGCCTCTCTCTAGCCACAACTAGTAGAGATTATTCATTCAGGGCCACAAGGTAATTGCATAGCCTTTCCTGCCATCTAACCAAGACTTAGTACAAATCCAATCCTAAGGTTAGGATTCCCCATTATGTATCTGTGCCGCGCCTCAGAACACAACAACAACCTATTTGCAAAATCTTCAAAGTGCTCATTCTTCTTTACTGAAAATAATTTCCTTGGATATGTTGTCACTCAAAACAGGGTTGCTATCTCTCTTAGCAAGGTGGATGCTATCCAGAACTGGTCTGTTCCCAAAACTTGCTCACAACTTTGTGGTTTCCTTGGGTTGGCAAACTATTGCTTTAAGTTTGTAAAAAAAAATCTCTGGCTTTGCCTCTCACTACCCTTACTTCTCTTTTCCATCCCTTTTGTCTGGACACCTGAGAACCATCTTGCTTTTGATGCTACTAAGGCTGTCTTTGTCTCCACTCCTGTTCTCCTGATGCCTGATCCCTCCAAACCCTTCTTGGTTGAGACTGATGCCAGAAACTATGCCGTCGGTGGTGTTCTTCTTCAGCTTGGGGGGATGGGTTGTAACAACCTGTTGCGTACCTTTTTCAAAAACACCTTCCAGCTGAACAAAACTACCCCGTACACAACAAGGAACTTCTTGCTATTGTCAAAACACTCAAGCATTGGCGTCACTACCTCAAGGGACTTGATGAACCATTCCTCACTTACACAGACCAAAAGAACTTAATTTACTTCACTGAGTCACGCTGTATCTCTCAGAGACACACTAGATGGGTTTTGGAACTATCAAATTTCTTTTTCAAACTCATATACAAGAAAGGTATACTTAATACCCTCCCAACGCACTTAGTTGTCACCCTCTACTGTCCAACGTTGACAAATACTACAAAATTCTCAACACTAAGATTTTTCTTCCTCCTGATAGCTTCCTCAAACTCAAAGTTATCAGTACTACAACTCCTGACATACTGAAGCAAATCTATGAATCCCAGCTTTCCAACAAAGTCTTTTCCCAATTATTGCCGCTCTTACAAACAATGATACAGTCACAAACCCTTCCTTTTCTCTGTTATATGGTGTTTTATACTTCAACAAAATTTTGTTAGTCTCCTCCCTGGACCTTCAACAGCTATTAATCATCAAATTATATGATTCTCTTGCTGAAGGCCACTCTGGCTAAAAGAAAACCCTTTCTAAACTCTGCAATCACTTCTGGTGGCCAAAGATGTCCACCTTCATCAAGTCATACGTCAGTAGTTACCTAGTTTTTCAGAGAAGTAAACACTCCACCCAGAAACCTGTGGGTCTTCTATGCCCCCTCCCAGTCCCTGAAGGTCCTTGGCAGTCTATCTCTTTGGATTATACTGTCCAGCTTCCTCAGTCTTAGAGTTTCAACGCATACTGTTCATTGTAACCAGATTCTCAAAGCAGGCCATTTTGTTCCTTGTAATTCCAACATTACTGCAAAGCAGACTGCTTCCCTGTTTTTTAAACATGTCTTTATCCACCAAGGTACCCCAAGAGATATTGTTTCTGACCATAAGCCATAATTTTTTCCCTGTTCTGGAAGGATTTTATGACCCAGCTAGGTGTTTACCTCTCTCTTAGCACGTCCTATCATCCTCAATCTGATGAGCAAATTGAACATACAAACCAGACACTAGAATTTTTCTTGTGCTGTTTTTCCAACAAAAAACAATGCAATTGGGCTTCCCACTTACCTTTAGCCCAGTATTCCTACAATGCTACTCCCCATTCCTCTGCCAAGATGACTTCATTAATGGCAAATTTAGGCTATACTCCTGCCTTTGTTACTTCTGTCATATCCTCTGTCTGTTCTCCGTCAGCCAAGGAGTTCCTGGTCCAGCTACAACTCATCCAGTATTATTTAAAGGAGAATTTCTCTAAGGCTATTGAGGCTTACAAGGTCCATGCAGGCTGTCACTGTCAAGATGGAAAGTGCATCCAAGTCAACAACCTTGTATATCTTAATACAAATAATCTTTCTATCAGATGGCCCTCCTGTAAGCTTGGTCCCCAATTCATAGGACCTTTTCTTGTAACTGAAAAGGTTGGAAAGGTAGAATACTGTATTCAAATTCCTCCAGGGTATTGCATCCATGATGTCTTCCATGCTTTCCTTCTCAAGCTCCAGACTGTTCCTCCTCCTTCTCATCAGAATAATAAAACACCACCTCCTCACATGGTTGAAGGAACTCCTGAATATGAGGTTGAATCCATTATCAATCATTGTTATCACTACAGTAAACTCCAATCCCTTGTTCTTTGGAAAGGATATTCTGTTGAGGAGAGTTCTTGGGAGCCCTTGTCCAACCTTACAAACTGTCCTGAGGCCCTCATCCCTTATTCCAAGCACATCCTGAGCTTGGATCTGGAGGGAGTAATATCAGGCTCTTCCCCAAAGGGCAGGATCTTTGATTATTCTATGTTGGTTAATTTATTTTCCTTAATCTTTCTTTATTTATTTAATGAATTTTAAATTGAAAGTTAATAATTAAGTAGTTAAATCAATTACCTTGTTTTCACCAATTTGCATTTGAGTTGTTGTTGTTGCCAGCTTCTTTTGCTATTCAATAGCTTTATATTTTCTACTTTAAGTTAGAAAATTTCTAACTTAACTTTACCTTTTGCAATTACTCTTGCATAAGCTCATGCTCCTTTCACAGCTTATGTGCTGATCTTAGGTCTCTCCTGAGCTTCTGGTTTCTCCTTCTCCTCCAGGTTTTTTTATCAACTCCAGTTGGTTCTGCTCTTGTTTGTTTTCTTCTGACTATCAATTTTTTAACTGAAAAAGCATTATATAAATAAAAAGCTTTTGAAGAGTAGGCCTATAGCCAAAATTTCAAGTGATTTCTTCCCTTTAATCTTTTTTCAATTTTAATCTCTTTAGATTTCTAACTTTAAGAATCTCATTTTTTAAGTGATTAGTTCTAAGTTTTTCCTTTTTCTTTCTTCCTATTTAAAGAATGAAAGTTGTAAAACAACAAGCCTTAGGCTTATTGTATCCATTGTTTTCCATTAAGGAATCTTTTAATAGTTACATGTATCAGTTTGCTGATGGAGAGTATACCAATATTTACATCCCCTTAGTTACTAACTGTTCCTTATTAAATACTTTGTTTTATCTCCTCTGTTTAGGATTCTTAAACTCTATCACTCCTTTTGTAACCCAGTACAAGTTTTTAGCAGGATTCTGTAAAATTATATTACAGACCATACATACTTTTTTATACCTTCTGAATCTTAACCCTAATGCTTTATCCGCTTTAGTTTATAACCTTGCACCATTATGGGCAAGACCTTACAGAACAGCTTGTTTACTTGGTTGTTATTAAAAGAAGACATAATAAATTTTTATTAAAAAATTAAACTCAAAAAGAGGAGTGTATCTTTTAGTCAATTTTATTTTTAAGTATGTTAAGTTGGTGAATATTAGGATCTAAATTTTAGCCATCCTAAAATGGAATAGGGTGATTTTTGAGAATTCCTGTGCTTTTTAAAAGAATTAGTACAAATCCACTCTAGATACTTTAACATCCTGTTTAAGACTCCCATAAATTATATTTATTTCAAATTCACCTCAATTATGATTGGAAATTTAGTTCTTGGATTTGACAATCCTGCAATTTTATATTTGTTAATTTTTCATGTTGTCTATGATTCATAAGACTTAAGAAAATACCAAATCATGCATTAGAATCCTGCATTTCTGATTCATGTATCCTGCATTTGTTTGCTGTGTCTTGTCTCTAGTTAGTTGATATATCTACTCAAGGGATTCAGAATTTTCAAATATTAATCAATAAAAAAGTAAAATTAAATGGTTGATTTTATTAAATAATATAATTTTCACTTAGCTGAGTTGCCCGCCAAAGTGATTCAAAATTTGGACCTATGATTTGACAATCCCGCATTTTCACACTTAGGTTCTGAATTTACAGTATCTGAATCTAATATAATTAGTTATATTTTATCTAACGTCTGAAGTTGTTACTTCTAGAATGCAAACTAACGTTAAGTCATCATAATATAAAATATTATTTTTTCATGCCCTATTAAAAAACAAGTAAATCCAGGAAGACTCATTTATCTGATTGGTTTAAAAGCACAAGCTTTGGGAAGGAAGTATTTGGAGTGCTTGTAAAAAGCTTCAACCACATCAGGTGGCATTGCAAATTGACTGACCTCAAAAATATTGAAGAGATATTTGGTGTCCTATGGGAGGCCTTTTTTCACCTTATTCTTGATCCAACCAAACCCCTCCTCAATTGGATTCAGAAATAAAGAATGGGGCGGGAGGAAGAGGAGTCTCATTGGACAATCAGCAAGGCAGTGGCTAGAGGTGTGGTTGTTTTTGTTGATGGAGGGGAAACTCAGACACAACCAAATACACAGTGTGGAGTCTGAAATTATCCAACACAACAGTTTTAGTTGTTCCTAGGTAATTAATTCAATGGTACTCCTTGACAATTTGGAGAGAATCAAGGAATGTACCACTGTTATGGGAGCCCTTGATCATCTGATATTGATCTTGCCTATTAGGACCAAGAAGTGCTATCATTAAATAGGTCTAGGAACAGACAGCTGCATAATGGGCTAAGCCGTCCTTGGACCCCTTCTCAACCCACCCATGCCTAGACCTGAGTGAAGAGGAAAACATCAATTCATCTATATAGAAGAACTGTGGGTTGTCAGTCTTCTTTAGAGCCAGATAGATCTTGGCATAAATGTGGCAATCCTTGATGATCTTCTTTCTGTTTCTGTTATACAGAGAAATACTCAATACTTTCCAGGAGAATCCCAAATTACCATGGTTTTGTATACAAGGGCTTTGAAGACAGAAAGCCCAAACTTGTTGGTAAGCATTAATTGGACAGCAAGTAAGTTTAGGTAACAATTATTGGATACCCACTGCTTGATTTCATCAATATGCACAGATAGTAGTAGTTTGAGCTGCTGCTTAGCCTTTGGATTTTTGGCAATTTAACAGTGTCACTGTATTTAGTATTAAGGTCACCAATATATCTGTTCATAATATCAAATTGGGACGCAATATACCAAAATGCCATTCCTCTGTTCAGGCAGTTGAGGAGAGCTTCACACTCACTGATCAACAACTGACGCCAGCCCTTGGCGGATACCGCAGCATCCAAGCTATTGGGCTCAACACACAAGATGGGGACCTCTGTGCAAAAGGTAGGATCACTTTTTCATGCAGTGGTACTTTCAATTGATGAATATATAACAAGGACAGATGGCTCCTCAGTTGTGACCAATAGCTCATAGAAGGTGTCAAAAACACAGGGCAGGAAGTGGCAACTCTGGGATCCAGATTGTGGGGCCATATCACAACAGGGTAAACAGTTGAGGTGTATGTAACCTCATTGTTCCCAATGACCTTGATATGAGAGACTTTGATGGTAGGCCTTGAGAGTGGCTTCTGCCTGGGATTCAAGCTAATAGCACTGTCTTGTGACAAAGGAGATGGTTGACTGATGCTGACACCTTGGGAGGCCTGTATTTTGACATTACTCCCCTCAAGTTGTATTCTAGGTCTGTTCTTGAACCCTATAGAAAGCCCTTGTAGACAGGCTCCCTGCGGGCTAGTGCAGGAGCTTGTTGGCAATGAGATATTCTGTAAATAAAAATTAAATAAAAATATATATTATATTAAATATGAGTTTTATTTAGATTTAGGTTTATTTGTGGGTAGTTGTTTTCTCTTGATTTAGCCTTGAATAGCAACAGAATTTCTATATCCGTGATTTGAAGTGTATACTATTGTATCCTTTCTGAGTTTGGGTAATTTTAAAGTTTTATCAATTTTCATGTCAAAACATGGTTTTCAGGTATGTTCTTTCTATAGCTCCTGACAACAATCAATTACTTGGTTTAGGAAAAGATAGCTTTTCTCCTTTGGTTTCTTCTGAATCTCCTAGAATTATTAAGTTAGTTAGTTAGTAGTAAATGTTCTGTTTTACCTTGCCCATAATGGCACAAGGTTATAAACTAGAGCAAGCAAGCATTAGGATTCAAATTTAAAAGGTATAGAATTGTAGAAACTGTCTGTAAAATAATCTTACAGAACCCTGCTAAAAACCTATATTGGGTCACAAAAGAAGTAATTGAGTTTAAGAACCCTAAGCAAAGAAGATAAAATAAAGTGTTTAATAGTGAACAATTTTTAACTAAGGGAATGTCAATATTAGGATATTCTCCATCAGCAAATTAGTACATATAACTAGTGAAGGATTCCTTAAGGGAAAATAATGGATACAACAAGCCTAAGGCTTGTTGTTTTACAAGTTCCATTTGTTTTAAGGAAAGAAAAGGCTAAACTTTAAAATGAATTTAATAAAAATGTATAAATTTCTAAAAATTAAGATCTCAAGTTTAAATTAGATAAAAGATTGAAGGGAAGAAATCACTTAGAATTTTGGCTTAAAGCCTACTCTTCACAAGTTCTTTATTATATAGACTTGTCTTTCTGATTTTTATGAAGAACAGCAGGGAGGGAAACAGCCAAAAAAAGGAGCAACTGGAGAAGACATAAGAAGAACCCAGAGAAAAGAGAGCTGAGAAGCCCAACAGAAGTTGCAGATCAGCAACATGAAACTGGAGAGAGGCAAAGACGTAAGCAGGAGTTTGAAAGGTAAGAAATAGGTGAAAATATTATAACTTTAAAGTAGAAATATATAGAGGATAAGAAGAAGACAGAGCAAACAATGACAACAATGATTTTAACGCAAATAGCAATAAAAACAAGGTAATAAACTTTAAAATACTTAAATATTAACTCCCAATTCAAAATTTTAATATTAAAAAAGAATGAAAGATTTAAATCAATTGTAAACATCAAATATGATAAATTTAAAGAGCCTGCCCTTTGGGGAAGGGCATGAAATTATCCCCTCCAGATCCAAGCTCAGGATGTGCTTGGATATAAGAGTTAATGGCATCAGGACAGTTTTCAAGGTTAGACAATGGCTCCCAAGAACTCTTCTCAACGGAATATCCCTTCCAAAGAACCAATTATTGGAGCTTACCATAGTGGTAACAATGTCTGATATTGGAGCCAACCTCATATTCAGGGGTCCCTTGGACCATGTGAGGAGGAGGTGCTTTGTTGTTCTGATGAGAAGGAGGAGGAGAAGTCTGGAGTTTGAGGAGGGACACATGGAAGACGTCACAAATACAATACCCTGGATGAAGTTGGATACAGTATGCAACCTTTCCAACTCTTTATGTTACAAGAAAAGGCCCTATGAACTATGGGCCAAGTTTATGAGAGGGCCATCTGATAGGAAGATTCTTTGTATTTAGATATACAAGGTTGTTGACCTGGATGTTCTTCCCTTCCTGACAATGTCAGTCAGCCTGGACCTTGTAAACCTCAATAGCCTAAGAGATATTCTCCTTTAAGGAATTCTGGATGAGTTTTAGCTGGACAAGAAACTCCTTAGCTAATGGGGAACATACAAAGGAGGTGACAGAAGGAACAAAGGCAAGAGTATAGCCTAAATTTGCCATGAACAGAGTCATATTAGTAGAGGAATGGGGGTAGCATTGTAGGAATACTGGGCCAAAGGTAGGTGAGAAGACCAATTGTCTTGTTGTCCGTTGGAAAAACAGCAAAGTAAAAATTCTAGTGTCTGGTTTGTACGTTTGGTTTGCCCATCAGACTGGGGATGAAAGGAGGTGATAAGAGAAAGGTGGACACCTATCTGAGTCATAAACTCCTTCCAGAACAGAGAAAGAAATTGTGGTTCACAGTTGGAGACAATATCTCTTGGAGTACCATGGTGAATGAAGACATTTTTAACAAAGAGGGAAGCAGTATGCTTTGCAGTAATGTTAGAAATACAGGGAGCAAAAATAGCCTGCTTTGAGAATCTGTCTACAATGACCAGTATAGCGTCAAAACCTTTGGACTGAGGAAGCTGGACAATATAATCCAAAGAGACATATTGCCAAGGACCTTCAGGGACTGGGAGGGGACATAGAAGACCCACGGGTTTCTGGGTGGAGTGTTTACTTCTCTGGCAAACTAGGCAACTACTGACATATGACTTGACAAAGGTGGACATCTTTGGCCATCAGAAGTGATTGCAGAGTTTAGAAAGGGTTTTCTTATATCCAGAGTGGCCCACAGCAAGGGAATCATGGAACATGATG